>PVHP010022974.1:0-27817 GCA_004024765.1 Zapus hudsonius
ACCCCCCCCATAGCCATTCATTGCCTACTTCTGAGTTTGATTTAACATCCTGTGACTGGTTAAGTCCTTTTTGGAATATATAAACAGCTTTGAACCACCCCAATGCTAGGACTGTCATCGGAGGCCTATAGCAGACACTTTCCCAGTCAGCTTGCTTTTCCCCACTCATGCGTTTTAAAAAATACCTTGACTTAGGACTTTCTTTGTTACTATAAAAAGTTCATGAAATTTGCCACATTGGGACTAATATTTGGGGTGACCTGAATCTCTGTTCCTTGGCCATGGTCATTCATATTTGGTTCCAGAATAAACTATTTTCCCCTTTGAGGTGAGAGCTGTGTTTTTTAATTTCTAAAATATTTTATTTATTTGAGAGAGAGAAAGAGAGAGAGAAAGAGAGAGAATGGTACACCAGGATCTCTAGCTTCTGCAAATGAACTCCAGATGCTTGCATCCCTGTGCATTTGGCTTTACGTGGGTACTGGGGAATCGAAGGCCTTAACCACTAAGCCATCTCGCCAGCCCAAGAGCTACGTTTTTTTTTTTTTGTTGTTTTTTTTTTTTTTACGTGTTCTGTTTTGAAGCAGGGTTTCACTCTAACCCAGGCTGACCTGGAACTTACTCTCTAGCCCCAGGCTGGCCTTGAACTCAAGAACTCAGTGGTCCTCCTACCTCATCCTCCCCAGTGCTGGGATTAAAGGTGAGTGCCACCATCCAGGCAGAGTTGTGTTTTTGAATTGACACACTGCTTTCTTGACCCCCCCCCCCATGTATATGTTGGCAGTGTCCCCTCCTTTTTCAGTTAGAATGCTTGGCCTTCCTCCTGAGGTTTGAGGCTCCCCCCTCCCCGAACATTAGTTTTTGGGGTATTAGTATGCCTAGTACTTTTACTTATGGTCCCTAAGTGTGGCTGTAAAACTTTGTGGATTTTTTTTTCTTTGTTTGTATTTTTGAGATAAACCCCTAACCCCAAAGTAACTATAATGCCCTAGTCAGGGAGACTACTGAGGTAGGAAGAGCTCAGGAATTTGGCTCACACAGGTCAACTCCTATCACTAAAGGACCCTGTGAAGTTGAATTATATGTAACTCCTGATTTCTGTTTTAAACATGGTGTCTAATCGGAGCAGTGATCCTTAGCTGTGTGATTATAGGCCAGTCCCTTCACCTCTGCCCTTAAACCTTCCTGACTGAAATTGAGGATAATTTCCATAGGATTGTACTTAATCCAGAGTTTGGTACAAAGCAAGCATTCAATAAATAATAGCCATTTCTATTAAAGCATATTTATTTTTGTTTATGGTTTTTTAAGGTAGGGCCTTGCTCTAGCCCCAGGATGGCCTTGAAGTCATGGTGATTTTACCTCCTCCTCCTGAGTGCTGGATTAAAGGCGAGCAACACGTCACCCGGCTTCATATATCTATTTAGTTGCTAGTTTCCTGATGCTTCAGAAAAGCCAGACTGTGCGAAGGTGTTTTGAAAGACAGGTGATGTGAGTTTGAAAACACTGTAAAACAACATGCAGTTAGAATTAGTTTTTACATCTGTGGACAGGATTTGCCAAGATGGCCCTTCAGCACAGGCATTCTGATTTGCTCATTTGTGGTCACTTAGAAAGTTCCGTTAGATTAAAAGTTTAGTTACAAGCTGGGCATGGTGACGCATACCTTTAGTCCCAGCACTTGGGAGGCAGAGGTAGCAGGATCCATAGGAGTTCAAGGCCACCCTGAGACTACCTGAGAATTCCAGATCAGCCTGAGCTAGAGCCAGACCATACGTCAAAAGCCAAAAAACGGAAAAAAAAAAAACAACCCTCAGTTGCAGCACTTACTAAATGGTAACCATTTACTCTGCTTTTCTTTCTTCCTCTAAGCAGTGTTCCTTCTTCTCACCCTTTATTGTTTCATTTTAAAACAAGTGTTTACTTCCTGAGTAAAATTTAGCATATAGAAAAAAATGTTAAAAAAATGTTACATTTCAGTGTAGTTCTTTTCTGCCCTTTTTTCTAGTGTATAGTTTTAAAAGAACTACAGAACTTTTTTTTCTAATGTATAGTTTTAAAAGAAATAATTGTAAGTTACATTTCTTCTGTAACTTTTTTTTTTTTTTTGATATTTCAAGGTAGGGTCTCTCTCTAGCCCAGGCTGACCTGGAATTCCTTATGGAGTCTCAGGCTGGCCTTGAACTGACAATGATCCTCCTACCTCTTCCTCCCAAGTGCTGGGACTAAAAGGCCTGTGCTGCCATGCCTGGCTCATATGTAACTTTTTTGTTTTTTGAGGCTGGATCTCACTCTAGCCCAGACTGACCTGGAACTCACTCTTAAGTCCAGGCTGGCCTTGGACTTGAGGTGATCTTCCTACCTCAGTCTCCCAAGTGCTCGGAGTATAGATGTAAGCCACTGTACCTGGCGCACTTGTAATTTTTATCCTGACTTTTCCCATTTTTTTTGTGGTGCTGGGTCCTTGTGCATGCTGAGTTCGTGCTGTATTATTGAGTCCCAACCTCATCCCTATCACATTTTCCTACATTACATCAAAAAATTACTTCTATTATTAGAAGCTAATTGTTAACATAGTTTATGTAATTAATACTATTATTAATATTTGGTATATTCACTGTTAAATTTTAATATACATATATAATATGTGTATATATGTATACCCATCTAGTGGATATACCAAAATGTTCTCATGTTTTTTAAGAATGATATTTAATGTTCTCAAAGATTTGTACATATTTAGAATCCCATTAGTGATATATGAAAGTGTTTTTAAAGTCAATCTCGAGACTATTAAGTGATCTGATAGCCATGGTACCCTGTCATTTGCCTCCCCCTCCCTCCCTCCCTCTCTCCCTCTTAAAACAATTTTGAATAGTGTTATTTTTTTGTATAAGTGTGGGTGTTAATGTGTGTATGTGTATGGGGGAGGACCTGGTGCTTGGGGGGAAGTCAGAGGACAACTTAGGGGTTACCTTTCCCACCTCATTTTGAGGCAGGGATTCTCCCTGTGGATTCTCGCTCTGCTTCTTTGCTATGCTTGCCGTGAGCTTCTGGGAAATTCTGTCTTCTCCTCTCAGCTTGCTGTCAGTAATCAGTGTGTGGGAATTACAGAAGCCTGCCACAACTTCAGCTCTTTTATGTGGAGCTCAAACTTGGGTACTGTAGTTTGGGCAGTAAGCAATTCATCCACTGAGCCATCATCTCCCCAGGCTCCTGTCTCTTTTGGAGACAGGATCTTCCAGCTGGTCTTGAGCTCTCAATCTACTTGCCTCAGTTTCCCTAGTGTTGGGGATTTCAGGTATGTACCACCTCCTGGGCTCTCTCCTGTTCTCTAAAGATCATAAATGGTCAAATGTGGTCACTGCCTTAAAGGAGCTGATTACATATCATTGGCAAATTATAATGGTAGCACTATATTTCTATAAAGGTTATTAGCATTGGTGGGAAAATTCTGTAAAATCCATTTTATTTGTGTGTAAACTGTCTCTTAGATAATGTTGATTCCCCTTACAATTAGATGGCCTTTCCCTTGTGACTCACTAATGTTATGAGATGAAACCAGCAGCAGTTGACTGACTTGGGAAGAGTGAACTGTGAAAAGGGCTTCTCATTTCTTCCAGGGTTGTGGGGATGTGGCTGTGGATGGCATTAGAATGAAGTATGGACCTGGCATCTACTACTTTACCACAATGAAGGGTAGAGTTCAGTTATTTATGGGTTGAGTTTGATTTGGGGATAAAAGATGGAGACTACTAAAATTAGTAACTTTTGTTGAGTTAGGCCACAGGCAGGTTTTGGATGGAATCTGATCTACTTTGAGGGAAAAGGTTTACCTCCATGCCATGCCATGGGAAGAGGAAACTTTAGGATTCTCCAGGCTTTCTGTCCACATCTGATCTTCTTTACTTCTCTGTGTGTGGCCTATGCATGTGTGTGTGTGTGTGTGTGTGTGTGTGTATGCGTGCCATGCACACGTGTAGAGGCCAGAAGAGGACTTTGTTCCTTCTTTCCCTCTCATGCGTGTGGTGTGCACATGTGCATGCATGTTCCCGTGTACAGTCACGTGTGTGCCTGAGGAGGTGAGAGTTGGAGGCAGGTGTCTTCCTCCACCACTCTTGACATTATTGGAGACACGGTCTCAACCCAGAGCTCACCAGTTTGGCTAGACTAGCTGGCTAGCCAGCGAGCCCTAGGGATCTGCCTATCACCATCTGCTGGGACTAAGTACAGAGTTTGTTTCAGCCTACAGTTCCCAGGGGTATGGCCCATCATGGTGGCCGGAGGCTGGCTGGCCCCATTTCACCCGTAGTCAGGAACCAAAGAGGTAGATATAAAACTTCAAGGCCCACCCACAGTGACTCACTCTCCAGCAAGGCTCCACCTCCTACAGGTTTCACAACCTTCCCAGACAGCATTGCCAGCTGGGGACCAAGTGTTCAAACACACAAGCCTGTGGAGGACATTTCACGGTCCAACCACAACAGCTTGAGTCTTCTAGTTGGCTTTTTTTTTTTCTGTAGATATTTGAAGGTATTCTGAGTCTTTTGAGTCTACTCTGGGAATGAGTAGCCATTTTTGCATAAGCAAAGTTGCTTATTTTGTTGAGATAGGAGGTGTCTGCCTTTGATTCTATTATGTGTTTCTTCAGCAGAAGGAGGAAAGATTAGGCCGGTGAGATCTGCCACCAGGGCCCAGTGTGATTGATCACAGTGATTCAATTGGTGGTCAGACAAAGCAATGATTTCAGTGGGAAATTCGTTTGGAGAAATCTGTTTGTTTTTAGCTATCATACTTAATATATCTTAGTTTTTCAATTTAAATTTTTGTTTATTTGAGGCAGAAAGTGTGAGTAAGTCTGGAGTGTTCAGGACTCCTGCCACTGCAGTAGAACTTCAGATACATGTGCCACTTGCTACATCTGGCGTTATATAGGTACTAGGGAATCGGACCTCGAACATCAGGCTTTGAAAGCAAATGCCTTTAACTACTGAGCCATCTCCCAGCCCTGATTTTTAAATTAACATTACAACTTGAGATTTTTTTTTGTGTGTGTTTACTATAAGAGGTGTATTAAGTTGTTTAAGGAGGCAAAAAAGCTTAAATACAAGCTCATGATGTCAGATTCAAAGGGACTTAGAAACATGTCTATGTTCCTGTGTGTATGTGTGCACGTATTTGTATGACTTAAGCTCAAAGAAGCTGCACTTTCTCAAGGTTGTTCAGTTCATAGAAGTTGGGAACCAAGATCCAAGATCCTGTCCTGTACATGTGAAGTGTCATCTACCTCTTGGCAATCAGAACTGCATATTGTCAGAATGGAGATGGAAGAAATTGCACAAGTTTTCACTACTAAAGCGAGAACTTTCACAGTTCTCCAAGCATATTTACTCTTGTATGCTTACTGGAGCCTTTGTTGATTTTCAGGTATGATGGTCGTTAAGTGAAAATGTCTCTTGGTGTCCAGTTTGATTCCTTACTTGTGGACTAGAGAATTTGACTGGGGGTGGGGGTGGTTTTGGACTCGTCTTCTGGATGTTGATGAGTGAAATTATTTTAAGGTATTGTCCTTGCCTTAATTGGCGTGGGTGTAGGGGTGGAAGTGAAGAGAGGAAGGAAAAACACCAGTGGAATTGTACTACTAGCATTATATAACTGTATTTATTACTAGTCTGTGTTGCGCAAAACCATTTACGCTACTGAGTGTTTATCATCTAGGAGGATTCTGAGTACGTCTAGACTCAGACCTTTATTTCTGGTGCCTTGGAAGCTTGTTTTTATGCAGCAGAAGGGAAAACCATCTAGAAAGTTTGTGGTGGTCATTTTGTTTGAACGACTTGCTGTCTTTGCCCCGTATAATTCCTTTACAAATAGTGACACTCAATAAATAATAAAATCTGGTATAAAGTCATTTTTATAAGGTTAAAGTCCAAAAATTGTTGAAATTTGTCTGGCAAGAATGCTAATCTGGACATGACACTGTGTTTATGTTGGAGCCGGTGCAGGGATACAACAAATCCATCTCTAATAACTACTTACCCAGGAAGCAAGACTGACGTAGATTAAGGCAGACCACGACAGTTGTGAAACTTGTAAAGGGCCTTTATGATGTTTTAGGTTTGGGAACAAATGACGACTTAGGGTTGAATTTTCCATGCAGACCTGATGGCTAGTTCTACGTGGAGGTGATTAAAAAGTATCGCGGGGCTCAGCTCAGCTTGGGTCTGCTGTGAAGAGGACAGTGGGTCCATGGGGCCCCCGACTGGACAGAGCTGGGCTTCTGTCAGAATTCTACTGGGTGACTCATGGCGAAGACTGAGTTCTGTCCTTTCGTAGCTATTCGACTTGGGCAAGTTCACTTCATTCCACAAGTATTTCCAGTGTGTTTACGTGGACCACCTGTTTTTACAAGTACCTGAAACACACGCTGGTCATCTATGTCATCACTAGGAAGAGGACATCATCTCTTCGCTTCATGGTTTTTAGCAACATTTATTGGAGTAGAACTCCAGTAATGTGAAATCCACTCATTTTACGGGTATTACTTATTGGTACTTAATCTGTTTGCAGAGTTTTCCCACCACTATCACACTGAGCATTCTAGCATCTCAGAAGGAAATCTGTCCCTATTGACAGTCGCTCCTCATTCCCATCCGCAGCAGGAGGTATCACTAATGTTCTTCTGTCTTCATAGCACTTGGCCTTTTTCTCCCTTTCTGGAGTCGTATGCAAATGGCATTGTGTAATATGTGGTCTTCTGTGCCCTGCTTCCTTCAGGCAGCATGCTGTTTCCCAGGCGCTTCCCTCTTCATCCCTGCGCCTGGGTGATGGATATTTGGTAATTCCACTCTTTGTCTGTTGTGACTAATGCTGTTAGGGACATTCTTGTACAGTTTTTCTGTGGACATATGTTTTGTTTCTGCTGGGTAGCTACCTAGGGGTGGAATAGTGAGGTCATATGGTGGATTTATATTTAATATTTTAAGAAACCACCAAACTGTTTTCCAGAGCAGCTGTGCTATTTTACATTCCCATTATCCCTCATTGAGAATTCCTGTGATATGTGCTCCTGCCTCTTGTTGATCACCTTCATTCTAGTGGGTATGAAGCTTTTTTTTTTTTAGTTTGTTTTTGAGTTGTATTTTCACACTAACTAAGGATATTAATAATTTCATGTACACGTAGTTCATTTATATACTTTATTAGAATATCTTCATTTTCCCATTTAAAAATGGTTTTGTCTTAAGAATTGTTTAAGTTCTTTACAGGTCCTTATGGATATAATCTTTATTTTGGTTTTTTCTGTTTTTGAGCTAGGGTTTCATTCTAGCCCAGGCTGACCTGGAACTCACTCTGTAGTAGGATATAATTTTTTTTAAACTTCATTAAAGTTAAAGTCATTTGCACATGTATGTGTGTGTGTGAATGGGTGCACCAGGACCTCTCCCCACTTCAAACGAATTCCAGACACTTGTGCCACTTTTTGTGCCTGGCTTTATACACAGTGGCTTGGGAATTGAAGCTCAGGCTGGCTGGCTTTGCTAGGAAGCACTTTTAACCACTAAGACCTCTTCCCAGCACCAAAGTTCTAAAATTTTGATGACATATGCTTTATCGCCGCTTTTTGTTTCCACAGTCCATTGACTGTGTTGCTCATGAGGACTTCCTCCTTCTTAAAGGCCCTTTGGATGCTGGAACTTGGGTTGTTGGGTTTATGACACGATCCAGCATCTTCAGTATTTGAGTCAAAGGGCTGCAGTGTAAATGTTCTTTGTGGGTGACTGTTGGTGTTCTTTCCGAGTAGATTAACCTCTGTTGCAGGTACCATTGTCCCCCTGGGTAGCCACTGGGAGTCCTTAGAAGCTCTTTGCATGTGATGTTGATATGCTTATGAAAAAAAACAAATGAATATGAAAATTATTTTCATCTCATAATTGTCCTCTTTAGGTTTTAGTCCTTTTTTAGGAAAACTAACATTCATTCATAGGTTATTTTCAGGCATTTAGGATTGATTGCCAAGTAATTTTTTATGGTTAACAAAGCATGGAATAGATTTATTAGACATAAACATCTTAAGATTCAAGTGGAAGATGTTTGTACCTGGAATGGAAGTTATGTTCTGGCTCTTATGACTAGCTTCAGTTCTGTGAGAAAGAAAATAGCCAACTTTGCATTCCACAAGTTTTATTTTGTTTCATGAATACATAGCTAAATCAGTTCTACAAAGGCCCTTTCCTTTAGGCCAGAGTATCTCAGTATCCACCCTGTTGACATTGTGGACAAAGTAACTGTTGCGTGGGGCTACCCTGTTGACTGCAGGGTTCCCTCTGTGCCAGGAGCATCGCTCTACCCATGCCAGCCAGAAAGCAAAGTTTCCAGATGAAGTTCATTCCATCTTTGTTGGGGAAAAGTCATGTCCCCATAGAGAGCCATGGCTTTAGATGTGTATGTAGGACTACAGTTTTGAATATATAATAGTAATGGGAAGCAAAGAAACCTGCTCTCCAAACCCCTGAGTGGGTATTGTGCATGAGCTGTGCCCCTAGGTTAGTCGTGGCCTCTGCAGCTGCAGCCAATGTAAAGGTTGGTTCCGGCTTGGCCTACTTTCCACCAACCTCTTTACCTTCTTGTTTGCGTTTTTGTCCCTTGACATTGTGAAGCCAGCAGAGACCATGTGCACAAACACAAATCCCCAGTTACCTTAAGAGGAGACCCTGGTGACCAGGTCCAGATGACTTCTGAGAGAGAGGATGCTGGAGGAAAGGGGGAAGACAGGGCTGGCTTTCCTCTGCTTCAGCTTTTAAAACTTTTCCACTGTGATCAAAAAAGCCCGGGAGCATGTGGAAATGTGAATTTAGAGTGTGACCAGCAGAGAGAAGGAAGGGCGCTCCAGGAGCTCAGAAAGTGTTGGAAGCAAAGTGGACTCGGTGCCTGCTTTAGGGAGTGACCTGTCCTAGAACCTAAGGAAGAATCCCCTGACTTTCGTCATTGCGAAGTCCCTGTGTGGGCCACTGGGGCCCTTTGTATTCCTGAAGTCTCCAGGTTTATAACTGCTGAAAAGGCTGTAACAGCCCCAGCCCACCCCCACGACAGGCTCATGTAATTCCACATAAGAGTTTTAAAGCCTTTTACCTCCCTGCCTAATGGAAACACCGGGCTTTGCGCTTCTTCCCAAGCCACAATTTTAATGGGTTCTTTTCTTTCATAATGGCTACTTTCATCTTCAGCTGACGTCAAACTCTGCTGTCCTTTGTAATTTTCCAATGGCTTTCTCTTCTGTCTCAGTGTGCCCAACAATGGAAAAGAAAACTTTGAGATGTCATATGTTCAGGGTGGTCAGGGTTGGAAAAGGTGGACCAGAGCAGCTTGACGGAGGGGCTCTTTACTAATATTAATGTTCTTACCAAGATTTCATGAGTCTAGCCACTGAGTCAGGAGTGCTGTCACAACCAAAAACTGAGTTAGGAAGAGGGGACTGCACATTTACGAAGGCTCACTTGCTCGCTCTCTTTTGTTTGTTTGTGTTTGTGTGTGTGTGTGTGTGTGTGTGTGTGTGCGCGCGCGTGTGCGCGCGCGAGTGTGCACAGGGGTAGGTGCATACATGTGTGTGGGGGCCAGAGGTTGAAATCCAGTGTCTTCCCTAATCACTGGCTATCTTTTTTTTTTTTTTTTTTTTTTTTGAGACAAGGTCTTAAGTTTGCTAGACTGGCTACCAGCAAGTCCTAGGAATCCCTCTGTCTCTTTCTCCCCAGCCCTGGGATTACAGGCGTGTACCATCATGACCAGCTTTTACATGGCTGCTGCATGTGGGGCAAGCATGTTTCCTGCTGAACCATTTCCCCAGCTCACTAAGGGCCTCCTGTGTGCTCAGAGCCAGAACTTACTTCCACATTTTCATCTATCTCATCAGAAGCCGCACAAGTGTTTGTCTCCATTTGTATCCACAGACCTGGTGTATGCCTCTTTAAAAGTTACGTATTACAGCTCCACCAGGTAGATGAGGTAGGCTGGCCAGCAAAACTGCTCTTGAATTGATTTAAACATAGAGTTGATTACATCAAATTCGGCAAAATGAAAGGCAATGAAGGGAGACCATTGGAGGTTCTTACAGTCTCTCCTGAAGAAAAATGCACACCTTCAAAATCACCGTGATGCCAACTCACCTTTGACATAAATACCAGCATGCCCTAAGTGGATGTGCCTGATGTCCTGTGGGTGTTTAGGCCCAGGGCTCAATGTGGCTTGGGACTGCCCGACTCTGGATGCGCTGTGGCTCAGCTGCGGCATCTGGGGAAGCAGGACAGTATGAGTCCAGGGCCTGTTGTCAGTTTTAGGCTCTGCTCCTGTTAAGCAGTGGCTTCTTTGGTTTCTGGCCCTCTGCTTTGTCCTATTGGCTCATCTCAATGTTCGGTGGGGCTGGTGCCATGTGCTCAAGCTTGTGGTGACTTTGTCATTTGGAGGATGGACTTGTTCAGCCCAATAGAAGACATGAGAGCTCCAGTTCGTGCAGGCATTGACATTTTTACCATTCAATTACACTCTGGGGCTGGAGAGATGGCTCAACGGTTAAAGCACTTGCCTGTAAAACCTAAGGACCAAGGTTCATTTCCCCAGTACCCACATAAAGCCAGATACACAAGGTGGCACAAGCATCTGGAGTTCCTTTGCAGTGGCAGGAGGCCCTGGTGCACCCACATTCTCTTATTCCTTCTCTGTCTTTCAAATCAATAATAATAAAGGTCTAAGCTACACTCTGGTATTGATGCTAGAGCAAGTCTGCACTCGTCTTCCTTCACTTATCTCCGAGACCCAGATAAGGCTACATGATGCTTCCCTGACCGGACACATCTGATTAGACAGAACGTTTAAAACAATCTGTTAAGCAAATTGGGATATTGGCTTATTTAAGGCAGTACAGAGACTAAAAAGAACACCTACCCAGCTCCTAAAACATTCAAAAGTAAAACTCAAAGATTTTTGGTTCTATTCCTAACCTGAGTTTTGGAGAAAAGAGACAGGAGAAAGAAATAGCTTCCTTTTTCAGTTTTTAAATTAACTTTTATTCACTTATAACACTTTGTTGCGATGCAGTGCTCATAAACTACAGTGTGTTCACTAATGTGCACTGTCCAGTGGATCTTAGTATGCTCACAGGGCTGCATAGCCTCCAGGACAGTCAGTTTTAGGAAGTTCTCATCCTTATCAGAAAAGCTGCACAACCCACCCACAACTCTCCCTTCTTGCCCCTTACCCCCTACCCCAGGTGCTCATTGTTTTAGCTTTTAGTCTCTGTGATTGCCTGTTCTGGACATGGCTTATGTTCCTCCTAATAAATTCTCTTAGGATGTAGATGATCCTGCTTCCACCCCACCATCCCATCTTCCCACTCTCAACCTCTATGAGATCACCTTTTTAGAGTCCACATATGACTGATCATGGACTTGTCTTTATTTTTTATTTTTTGCATGAGTGTGTGTGTGTGTGTGTGTGTGTGTGTGTGTGTGTGTGTGTGTGTTGTGCATCACCTATGTGTTTGTGGGAATGTGTGTGCCTATGCACGTGGAGGCCAGAGCTGGACTTGGAGTGCCTACCTTGATCACTCTTATTGAGAGAGAGGATCTCTCACTGACTCCAAAGCTCCTGGATAGTCATTTTGCCCTTGGGATCCACCTGTTTCCACCTCCCAATGGCTGAGATTACAGGTGGTCCTTGTCTTTGTCTTGAAATAAGCAGGCCTGGCTTATTTCACCTAATTCATTCACAGTGTTACAAATGACAGGATTTCATTCTTTTATGGCTGAATAATATTTCATTTTATCTAATAAAAGCTTTCTGTGTTTTAAGTAAATATTTAATCATGTAAAAATGTGAAATTTTAAGAGCTCTAATTGACAAACTTTTTCTCTTATTTCTAAGCATTAATAAATGAAGAACTGGAGAGATAGTTCACTCAGTAAAGTGCTTGTCTTGTATGCATGAGGAGTTTGGTTCTCAGCACCCACATGAAGTTGCTGGGTGTCATGGTTTGGTTCAGGTGTCCCCCACAAACAAATGTGTTCTGAATGCTTGATCCCCAGCTGATGGCAGTTTGGGTATTTGAACCTTGTTGGAGCTGTGTTGTTGGGGGCGGGTTTATGGGGGTTATAAGCCAGCTTCCCCTTGCCAGTGTTTGGCACACTCTCCTGCTGCTGTTGGCAGTACTGTGGCAGAGGTGATGTTCACCCTCTGCTCATGCCATCGTTTTCCTTGCCAGGATGGAGCTTCCCCTCGAGTCTGTAAGCCAAAATTAACTCATTCCTCCACAGGCTGCTTTGGTCGGGTTCTTGCAGCAATGACAAGGTTGACTACAAAAACTGGGCATGCTGCACACACCTGGGGTGGCAGAGACAAGAGGACCTGCCTATGCCTCATTGGCTAGCAAGCTTCAGGCCAGTGAGAGACCATCTCAAAGGAGGTGGGTGGTGTTCTGGAGGATGATACCTTAAGTGGCCCTCTGGTCTCCACCACACTTGTGCACATAAGCCTGCACACATATGTACCCCCCAACACCACAAAAAGAGGGGTGCCTTTTGTTTTTAAGAAGATCAGTTCCTGCTAACAGCCATGAAACGAAACCTTATTAACCCCTTTATTGACCAAAGAATGCATTTGTGCACACATGCACACACATATTCACAAATTATATATTGTTCCTAGAGATCTTTGGGCTAAATAATTTTCCTATGTCTTTAAGTCAGGTAAAAAAGAGGGCAGCTTTCCATATATGTCATTCAACTTTTCAGTATCCTTCTAATGAGGAATTTGAGGCATAATTTACATTTTCATATGAACTTAAAAGGGACTTTTCACCATCTTCTTTATGTTCTATTTCAACTAGTGATAGACTGTTTTGCTACTCTGTAGTCATTTCCCACTTCTGTCTGAAGTGGAGATTGTAGGGATGAGCGGGAGAGGCACAGGTTAGAATGGTGACTATATCCACGTATCTGTGTATTTCACTGACCTGACTTCTCCAGAGAAGACTTCTACAATAGCCACGGTTCCTGTGAATTTCTGAAGGATTTAGCTATAGTATAAAGCATTGAATTTGCTTGGCTTTCGTACATTTAAAATTTGCCAGAGGTGCCTTTGTCAAACAAGAGTTTGGGTTGGCTTTTGAAGCCTGAGCAAGAATGAACATAAATAGAACTGGGTTCATCTATCAGTATCTATTATTTTGTTTCATTAAGTGAATTAATGTCTCAGCATTTAGCCCAGAGGGCTGTATACAGCTCTTCTACTTTACTAATGACTTAGCCTCAACCCCTTGTTCCTCTTAGCATGCGGTAAGTGCACAATTACAAGGTCTTATGGTCTTCTAGCTCCCACAAAATACTTTAGTAATCAGCACTGTTCTCATTCTATCTGCTCTTTGCTGGGATTTATCTAGATGGTTATATTGTTTGTCCTGTGATATAATCTAGACACAATGAATTTTGGGTTTTTAAAAATGGACTAGGAGTGTAGCTCATTGGTAGAGTATTTCCCTAGCATTGGAAGGTCCTGGGTTTGATTCCCAATACTGCAAAAAGAATTAACATTTGAAAAAGAATGTCACCATTGCTGTTGTAGTCAGATGACCAGGGGAGAAAATACCCTGATAAATGTAGAGCTCTTTTGGAATCCTCATATGAAAGGAGTCAGACACCCAGGTTAATCTGATATCTTATTAAATTATCCAATGTGCATTGGTTTTGGACTTCCTGTGGTAATATAATTTATCATTTATTTAGATATCCTTGGAACAGAAGATCTTCCTGTGGAAGTGGCTTCCCCCGAGGCTGTGAGGTTTTATCCCTGGACCATTGATAATAAGTACTACTCAGCTGATATCAATCTGTGTGTGGTGCCAAACACGTTTCTTGTCACCGCCGAGATTGCAGAGTCTGTCCAGGCATTTGTGGCTTACTTTGACAGCACACAGGTGGGACTTTGTTTTCTACGGAGCCTTGAATAAGGAATTTTCACGTGCTTTTTTCCCCCTCTGCATTTTCAGAGTTTTCTTAATGTATTTTTTGTTTGTTTGCATGCTTGTTTCTGCTCCCTGTAGAAATTGGGTCTTGACAGCGTCTCTTCGTGGCTCCCCCTGACAGAGGCATGGTTGCCTGAGGTGATGATCCTGGTCTGTGATAGAGTGTGTGAAGATGGTAAGACCTCCCGTGGAGCGGTAGTTGCTGCACACTTGCCTTTCCAGGTAGACAGAGTGCATCTGCTTTCTCAACTCATTGGGTGACTGACCATGGCTTCAGCTGTCTCTTCAGAATCCTGTGTAGTGTTTTATCGCACTTTGGGGCTGAGATCATATTTTTGTATGTTGCTTATTCTAGATGCTTTTAGAATAGCACTGACATTAAGAGAAAGATATTGGGGCTAGAAAGATGGCTCCGTGATTAAAATGCTCAATTCCCCAGTACCCACATAAAGCCAGACGCACAAAATGGCATATGTATCTGGAGTTCGCTTGCAATGGCTAGAAGCTCTGGTGCACCCATTCTCTCCTTCACTCTCCCCCTGGAAATGAATAAAATATGAAAAGAGAGAAAATGTTTTAATTGGTGAAGAATATTAAGAGTATGCATATTTAATATGATTGCTACTCATAAAGAGTCTTTTTTCACATTTACTTTAGGAGTGAGCCGCCAAAAAGCTCAAGAATGGTGCATCAAGCATGGCTTCGAGCTCGTGGAACTTAGTCCAGAGGAGCTGCCCGAGGAGGATGGTAGGTGTTTCTCTCTCTGTCTTTGGGGAACATGGCATCTGGGCTGAGATGTGGAGATTATTTTAATCTGGGGAAGGAGAATTGCAGTGAAATTCAAGAAGTACTAGTTTTCCTCAGCTTGCTTAAAAATACCTGAGCAAAATCCACTAATGTGATTTTACCAGGAACATATTACAGTCTTGATTTTCACCACCCAGCTTAGAACTTTTGAAAGTGTGTGTGCCTGGTCTATGGCCATACCACCCTGAACACGCCCGATCTCGTCTGAAAGTGTGTGTGCCTGTGTGCACATGCTCAGGAGTGTGTGTATTTAAATGGATGAGAATAAAATATTTCTATCTCAAAATCATTGTCACTTTCCTAATCCTGTATCCTTTCCCTGCTGCCTAATAAGGTGGTTTATTCCTATGTTCATAGAGTTTATGCTCCTCTTTTGAATTCATAGTAAGCTAAGGCTGAATTCCCAGAACTTTCAGGGTGCATGCCAGGCCTATTGATACATCTTTGGGATACTTAGAGCCCAAACCAAAACCAGACTTCCTCCTCTTCCCTCCCCCTACCACCTAACTGTGTATTATCTGCTTCCTGTAGATGCATGCAACACCTTGTGCATCGGGTTTTACATGGGTACTGGGGAATGGAATCCTGATCCTTAGGCTTTGCAGGCAAGCACTTTGACCACTGAACCATCTCTGTAGCCCCCTGTTCCTGTGTTTCTTATTCCAAGTGCACCTACTATGGGACCTACCTGGATAAGATGGATTTGGCCCATTAAAATCTTGTAGTTTGGCACCACAGATAATTTGTGCACAAATAGTTGAATTTCCCAAATGGATCGTCCTAAGTACTTTAAAAAAAAAAAAAAGGTCTGGTGCTGTGGTATGTTTGATGGGAAAGAGTATTTCTGTGTAGAAATTCAATGGTTGTCACCACACACTCTCACGTGTCCCCCTCCTCCATGGGGAGAAGCAGAAAAGGCACTGGCCTTGTCACAGAGGACTGGGGGGAGGTGACACCTAGAAAGCACCAATTATCCCAAAAAACATTCAAAACTGAAGCAGTTTTTATAGGAAATGAAGGAGAATGAAGAAAAGAAGGCTTTTATTGTGCATCTTTAAGAATATTTACAATAAGCAAGTATAATTTCTCCTTCCAGTTTTTTTAGGTTTCCTGGAACTGGTCCCCAAGTTTGTGTATGTGAACATGAGTAATTGCTAATTTCTGGCACTAGGATTTCTCCTCTTCTGTTGCCCTTGAAATTTAATGTTTGTTATCATCTTAGAATCTCCTGTTTAGCCTCTGAACGGAATTCTTTTATTACTTCACTATAATCTTTTTTTTTTAAAATACTTTATTCATTTTCAAGCAGAGAGAGAGAGAGAGAGAGAGAGAGAGAGAGAGAGAGAGAGAGAGAGAGAGAATGCACCAGGGCCACCACCTTGTGGGTCTGGTTTATGTGGGTCCTGGGGAATTGAACCCAGGGCCTTAGGCACTGGAGGCAAGTGTCTTAACCGCTGAGCCATCTCTCCAGCCCTACTTCACTATAATCTTAAAACAGATTTTTAAATGTGTCATCTTTGGGTCAGGTCATAAAAGTTCTCCTAGAATTTTTAAATATGCACTCTTCCCAAATGAAATTCCTTCATCCTTTCTTTGCAGGTGTTATTAATACATCTCCTAGACTTTAGGATGGTATCGGATTTTAACTCACTGGCCTTAGCCCTTCATTTCAGATTGCATTTTTGGTTGCTGGATATAACATCTCAGAGTATTAACAATTCTTTGAAGAATCGAGTCATTAATCCTTCAGATTAACATACCTCTCTTAAATCTTCATCAACATTGCTAGTGATGATTGCATCATTGTATTTTCAGTTTAATTCTCACCCCATCACTGCGAGGTTGGTTGGTAGTGGCTATTTTTGAAATGACTCGGGAGCCCATCAGATAATTTCTGAGTCATGCTATCTTTTAGGACTGTTAGGCAGCGGGCACAGTGAGCTCAACGAGGCTGCCAGCTCCAGGAGAGGTGGACGCAGAGTGCTGCCACCCCTACTGTTCTTTGGAGAGAGTGAATTGCCCTTGATCAATAGCTGATGAGTGACAGAGCCTGGGTTCAGATTCAGATTTCTGGCTTCTAGTTCTGTCTTCTTCCTGTTAATCTCCCAGGGCCAGGCCAAACCCCTAGACCTAGATTCTCTATGGACTTTGTTCTACAAGCTCTCTCTGAATCATCAGATGAAAACTCTTTCTGCCATTATTTCCTGCACAGAGTCTTGGGAGTCCTCAGTGTCTGAGGATCTGGTTTCCTCTGCACACAGTGCTACCCTAGCTCATAGCATTACTGCTATGTGGACCAATCAAGTTCTAGAAGCAGGGCAGTACTAATACCAAGCTAGGTAGTTGCTTTTTGTTAATTATTGTTCAGGGCTTTAGTAGATTCCTCTCTTTTTCTCTCTCTCCTCCCTCCCTCCCCCTCCCCTTCTCTCCCTCCCTCCCCTTCTCTCCCTCCCTCCCCCTTTCTCCCTCCCTCTCCCTCTCCCTCCCCCTCTCTCTCCCTCATTCCCTTTCTCTCTCCCCCTCTCTCTCCCTCCCTTCTCTCTCTCCCCCCTCTCTCTGTGGGTTACAGCATGCTAAAAGTTGGAAACTCATTCTCTAACTAAGATACTAACCAAGATTAGTATCTTTTAGTGGCATGCTAGGATTGGGTAATTAATCACAACTGTGTTCAGAAAAACATGAGTGGATTCCATTGTGAGGCAATGCGAATGATTTTATCATTTAACTCTGATATTGTGCTAATTAGTTACTTAGCTTGTAGAATAGTTCTTTTTTTGGGGGGGGGGGTTTGAGGTAGGGTCTCACTCTAGCTCTGGCTGACCTGGAATTCACTATGTAGTCTCAGGCTGGCCTTGAACTCACAGTGATCCTCCTACCTCTGCCTCCAGAGTGCTGGGATTAAAGGCCTGCACCACCATGCCCGGCAGGTTGTAGAATATTTCTATCAGGAGATCTGAGCTCTGTTAGTTTGCTTGGTGTTTTCTCTTACTACACAAGTACGATGTGATGTAACAACTGAATAACATGGGAACTAAGAGTTATCATTTATGGATTTATAGGTATATATACAAATGTATATGTAGGTATTATAAGTTTTTACAAATATGTACACATTTCTTTGTTAGATGACTTCCCTGAATCCACAGGAGCAAAACGAATCATACAAGCATTGAATGCCAATGTCTGGTCCAATGTCGTGATGAAGAATGGTAAGCAACAAGGGCTAGGTAATTATTACCCCCTATGAATGCTTTAAATTATTTGGATATATGTGGAAACATTAGGCTCAGATGAAATCTTTAGCTTTGTTCTAATTCTTGAGTCTTCACTTGATGGAAGAACCAGAGTAGTGCATTGCTGGGGATTTATGCTCCATAGTTAATTCAGCAGGAGTGAGAAGTGTACTCATGATATGCTTAGCATTGTTTATGGTTTGAAGAAATACTTAAAACTGTAAGTAAAAAAAAAAAAAAAAAACTGTAAGTCAGGGCCCTAGCCTTAAGGAGCTCCTTTCCCAGCTGTGGAACTCCAGTGTGCATTATTTTCAATGTCAGGGAAGTATGCAAGCATCATATGTCTGTGGTGAATGCAGAATGGCAGGTTCAGACCATGTGTGCATTGAGTTAGACATGTGGCTGTTGTGGGCCTTGATGTAGAGAAAGCTTTCAGGAGAAAGTAAGTTGTGGCTAGAAGCCCTGGCTTGCCTATTCTCTCTGTCTCTTTCCTTGGAAATAAATATTCAAAAAACAAAGTATGTGGGATTATGCACATAGGTTATATGCAAACACATGTTGTTTTATATAAGGAACTTGCATATCCATGGGGCTTGGTAACATGGGGGTCCTGAGCATCTGTAAATGTTGAAGCTGCACTGAGCACACTTACTTCTTAGGAGTTTAGCATAAGAACCATTCTGTTTCTTTTTTCATATTTTTATTTGAGAGAGAAACAGAGTGAGTATGGGCACTTCAGGGCCTCTGGCCCCTGCAAATAAACTCCATATACACATGCCACTATGTGCATCTAGCTGGCTTTATGTGGGCACTGGGGAATTGAACCTAGGCCAGCAGGCTTTGCAGGCAAGCATCTTTAACTGCTGAGCCCTCTATCCAGTACTCTGCCCTTCTGTTCTTTCCCTTTTGAATATTAAAGCAATACTCTTAAAAGAACTACAGAGTGACGAGGCACACTGGCCTTTTCTTGGTGTTTTGCCTTGAAGTATCTTTACTACTTTTTTCTCTGTGGTCCTGGATATTGATTTGCTGTTAACTCAGAACAAACATTGCATTAGCTTAATTCCATGTTTAAAGGGACCTGCCTTATGTGGTATGAAGGAAACAACCCATCTTCTCTCTTGGAGAGCTCAGGGTATGGAAATGAATGACATTCGGAGATGACCCAGGTCTTATAGAGTGTGAAGGATCTCCTCGTGTAGCCCCACAAATGTCTTTCAACACAAAGCTCTGTGTGATTTTTGTGGTGGACATTTCTCCTTCCGGGGTGACCTGCCTCCTGTGCTCCTTGCAAAGCCTCATTTTCTGGTCTGTGGGTACACACAGACTGCACCTTCCTCAGCAGGCACTCAAACTAGTTTATTTATCTTGAGGTTCTCTGTCTTCTCTTTTCCTTTCTCTCTTACTATTGTTTTTTTAATGTGGTTAAATATAGATAGAAAACTTATCAATTTAACCTTTTTTTTTTTTTTGAGGTAGTGTCTTGCTGCTCTAGCCTAGGCTTTTCTGGAATTCACTATGTAGTCTTGGAGTGGCCTTGAACTCACAGCGATCCTCCTACCTCTGCCTTCCTACCTCTGCCTTCCTAGTGCTGGGATTAAAGGCTTGTGTCATTATGCCTGGCTTCAATTTAACCATTTTCAGGTGTGCAATTTAGTGGCATGCAGTGCATTTATGTGCATGCAGCCATCACCACTCAAGAAGTTTTTGAAACAGAGTTGGATGACAGATAATGAAAGATATTAGAGGTATTGGATAGCTTTAGGACAATAAAGTCTGATTTTTAAAAATTGTTGCTTAGAAAAATTACTATAATCACAGTTGATTCTTTGGGATTAGTATACCCAGTGATTTTTCTAAGGATGTATTTTTTTTTCCAGTGTAAACTTTTTTAAAAAAAGATCCAATTTGAGTAAAGACTGAAAATTTAGATGAGTTGCATTTCTTTGCAGTTTCTTGGACACTTGCATTTAAAGGTCAAATACTTAATCTAAAAATCTAGTTAATTAAAAATATAGAGATGAGATAAGTGGATATGTTACCCAAATGGGAATTCATGGTTTAAATGAATGTCCAATTTAATTCTCTTGAGCTGGCTAAACAATTTGCCTAGTTATAGATGATGTCTTTATAGCTTTTTACCTTTAGTATTTTCCTCAAAGTTAACATACAAGCAGCCAAAGGAAAAACGTACTAGACTTTGTCAAAATTAAAAACTTTCCTATGTCACTGGATACTGTATGTGTTATTCATTTTGTATTCTATAAAGATACTTGAAGCTGGGTACTTTTTATGTTTATTCAGCTCATGGTTTTAGAGGCTGAAAGTCCAAGATTGGGCCTTTCGGATGTATCTCAACACAGTGGGTAGAAGAGGAAAGGAGGGAATTAGAGGTAGAGGGAGGAAAAGATACATAATTGAGAAACTGTACTTGGTCCTTGACAGCCCATTCTCCAGGGAATTAATCCAGTTTCCCAAGTCATGACCAAATTCTGGGACATCCATTCATAAGGGTCGAGCCCATTGACCTATTTATTTACTCTAGACTCTACCTTTTAAAGAGTCTGTTAACTCAGCACAGCCACACTAGACCAAGCTTCCATCATGTAAATCTCTGCCCTTCTCCAAACCTTATAGACACCATTGAGAAAATGGAAGGTAACCCTGACAAGGGGAGAAAATGTTTATAAAGCATTCAGTTTGAGTGTCTATCTGGAATGCTTAGAACCACAGGTACTACAGATTTTAGATTTTGTTCTATATGTACATATGTAGATAGGGAAGAGGGAGGGAAGAAGGGAGAGAGAGATTTTGGGGTTTGTGGGATAGAACTCAAGTCTAAACATGCCTCCCATTTGCTTCACGTGCACCTTCCACACACGGTGTTCAGTGTGCCTGTGCTTCAGCAGGTGTGTCAGTACAGGCTTGTCCACTTGTTTCATTGTGTCAACACTCAAAATGGTTTAGATTTCAGAACATTTCAAGTTTCATATTTCCATGTTAGGAATACTCAACTTGTATAAGGATATAGTATCTAGACTGTATTAAACAGGTGTGGTGGAGCACACTTTTAATCCCAGCACTCAGGAGGCAGAGGTAGGAGGATTGCTGTGAGTTCAGACTCATCCTAAGACTACATAGTGAATTCCAGGTCAGCCTGAGCTAGAGCAAGACCCTACCTTGAAAAACAAACAAATGAAAAAAAAAACCCCACTTATAACTCAGTAGCAAGATGACCCAGTTGAAATGTAGAAATAATTTGAATAGGCAGTCTTCATTGACAGTAAGCACACATGGTCAGTAAGCACACTCATCCAGGAAATGCAGATCAGGAGAATTTCATACCGTTTGATACCCTCTAGGATAGGGAGGATCAAAAAGATAATAACACTGTTGGTGAGTCTGTCAAGAAATTAGACCCACACGGGAATGTAACTGGTGCTGCAGACACTTGGGAAAATTGCTCTAAAAGTTTTGCATTAAAAAAGTGCATAAAATTACCATAGACAATTGCACTCTTAGGTGTGCTCAAAACTAAAGCATGTCTGTGCAATGAATAAAAACATTATAAATGCACATAGCATTCATAATAGCCAGCACATGGAAACAGCTCCTGAAAACAATGTGGTATATCCATAGGCGGAATACTAATTCAACTATAAAAAGGAACGAATCATAAGGACACCCTGCAACGCAGGCGGGCGAATCCCAGGACCCCTGTGCCTAGGGGGGAATGCTGCACACAAGGGCCACCTGTTCTTTAGTTGCAGCTATATGAAATGTCCAGTTAAACTCATGGGGACAGAATGTGGATTAGTGGTTCCCAGGGGCTGGCAAGAGAGACTGTCAGGATATAGAATTTTTTTTTATCAGGTGAAAAAAAAGTTCTGGTTTTAGCGATGCTGATTGCACAGCTTTGTGACTGTACTGCAGGCACTGAGTTGCAGACTTTGGAAGGGTGATTTTGATGTGGGAATGATCTCAATAGAAAGGAAGGATGTTGATAGTGATGAAGGAAGCAATGCATCCACTGTCTTAATCAAGCTTCATAATATCCAGTTTGAACTGAGCTCAAAGAGGCCAAGGAACTTTGCTAAGGTCACACAGGCCATCATTTCTCACATGCTGGAGTCATCTCGAACCTTCTCTCGAGGTGCTAAAGTAATTGGTTTGAGGCGAGGCCGGATATCAGGCTTTTAAAAACTGCTTATCAAAACATATCTTCTTGGTTTTGAACTTTGCATTTAACTCCTAAAGTATTGATGTCATTATAAGGAAGTTTCTCCCATACTGCTTATTCTCCAAAGAATCAGGTGACAATTTCCAGTTCTAACTCTGCCCCCCCCCCAGGTGACCTTAAGCAGATCTCATACCCTCTAGGCTTTATTCTTGATCTGTGAAATGAAGTGGGGCTTCATCAGTGGCACCCAGCCATGGCTGCATGTTCAACACATTGGGAAGCTTTGAAACCTGTGCCATCTGGGCCGTGTCCAGGCCATTTTTATTAGAAAGGAAGGGCAGTATTTTTCATGTCCTTTGGGGATTCAGCTACACAGCTGTGGTTGAAACCCACGGCCATAAACACTCCCTAGTTCTGACATGTGAGAGTCTGCGCTTAATCCATAAGAATAAATTCGGCACTTTTAAAGCTGCACGAGCCCTCTGCTTTCCAGCAGCCCTGGACTGGCTTCCTCCCATTCCTGAGTCCTCACCTGCAAAGCCAAGGGAGCAGATAAGACTCAGGACTGAGTCACTGTGGAAAAGGTGACAATGGTGGCATCCTCCAGTCCCTTCTCTGTACCTGTGTCTAGAATGGTTAGCACCACCAAGGGCTCCAGTGCTGGCACTAAGCTGATTGCCTAGGAGCATGCTTTAGCCTTTAGGTGTTCATCTGTTGGCCTTCATCTCCCTGTGGTCTTCAGCTTCGCCTCTAGTTTCTCAAGTATTCATGCAGAAAATATCTATTGAGCATGTACTGCACGCAAGGCATTGTGCTTAGAGTTCATTGTGAACAAAAGACATGTATGCCCTTGTAGCTTTCATCCTGGTGGGAGGCAATATTCAATATGCATATAAGCAGTAAGTCACATCTTAGTAAATGATTAGTAGTAGGAAAAGAGTGGGTCATATTGAGATTTTTGGTGGATTGCAGTATTGAATAGGGTGGTCAAAGTAGGTCCTCTTGATAGCTCGAGATCTGAGCAGGGGGTGAGGTATGTTGCCATGTGGTTGTCTGGGAGAGCATACCTGGCGGAGGGCATAGCTGCCCAGAGGCTTTAATGCAAGAGCACCTGATACATTTGAAGCTTATCAAGGAGCTCCCTGTGTGGAGGAGAAGTCACGGAAGACCCATTGTTTATGGCTCTGTGGGTCACAGGGACATTGACATTGTAATAGTTTGAACCCCCCCCCCCAAACTCATGTGTTTGGAATACTTTGTTCCCAGCTGGTGGCAGTGTGGGTGGTGGAGTAAGAGAGGTGACATGATCTAAGGTCTAAAAGATGACCCTGGGGGCTGTGTGATGGTGAAGGAGGAACCAGAAAAAAATCCCTTAGGAAGATATTGCAGTGTTCCAGGGAAGGGAACGTGACTCAGATCAGGGCTAGAGCCATTCTAGAGAGAGTTACAAATCTCCCCGATATACCTAACTTCTGTGTTGACTTAAAACAGTCTTCTGGCTTTACCTGTGTTTCATCACCAAATATAACATCCTTTGTGAGCACATTACTGCTCCAAGAAGGATGAACTTTGATTCTTAGGGTGACAAGAATATTCTTTTTTGATGTGTAAAATATAGCTGTACATATAGCACATAACCATACATATTATATCTGCAGCATTAATATTTCAGCTAAAAGGATTTTAAAACATTCCTGAGGGGGAGTCATAAAGCAGATTAATAAGAGGCCTGAGCTAGAGAATGTAAGGTGTATATTCTCAGCCCTCTACCCTAGAGGAAATCCCCAGATCTTCATTCATAGTGAAGGTTAGGCTTCGAGGGAAACCATAGTTTCCATGAGGCATTAAAGACCTGACCTTAGATGGTGCAGGAAGAGAAGTGGCAGGAGCACATTCACAGTGGGGTGCTTGCTGCTGTTAAGTCTGTCATGCCTGGGATTTCCTCCTTCCAGATCAGGCTGCAACTCAAAAAAGATGTCGATCAAATCTTGGTACCTAGTTAATTTACCCAAGTCCCAAGTCTGGTTTGTGGCTTAGAAACCAACCATTGGAGTCTGACATTTATAATTTGGTAATGTCCTTTTTTTTTTTCCTTTAAGCAAATAACTTTATTATCAGTCCTTAGGAAAAAAGAAAAAGAAAAAGTTAGAAAATATGGAAATCACAACAGTGGCAACCTGGGTAACTGAAGGCCGAACCAGGCCTTGAACCCAGGTCTCCAGTGATGGGATCTGAGAGGCAGGTGGCCTCCTCACCTCGGCTTAGCAATTGGCCTGTTTATTTGAAATGGGGTCTCACTTCATTGCCCTGCTGGCATCAAATTTGCTGATCCTCCTGCCTCTGCCTCTCCAGTCCTGGGACTACAGGTGTGAGCTGCCATGCCTGGCTCTCAACAGGCCTTTTCAAAACAAGGAATTCCACTCATATAATTTGCAAGACAATTTAGTAAACCACACACCTTTCATCCTAGCACTGGGGAGGCAGAGATAGGAGGAGTCTGTGAGTTCAAGGCGACCCTGAGACTACACAGTGACTCCCAGGTCACCCTGGGCTAGAGTGAAACCCTACCTCGAAAAACAAAACCAAACCAAACCCTCAAACTGCCCAGCAGATAGCCTGGCTGTGCCCAGGCCCTCCGCCCACCTGCCCCACTACCTCTAAGGTTCAGTCTGAGTTGGAAAGTGGGCCTCCCCGGCGGCTTCAGTGGGTTTGAGCCTCACCTTCCCCGAGTTCCTGATTCTCAGATGACCTCAGGTGGGGATTAAGCCCAAAGTAGCAAGAAGCCCCTAAACCACTAGTGGGGATCCTGTCAGAGGGCTGCTTTGAGGCAACCACACTCTGGTGGGTGTGGGGGGCTGGTTCCTGAACAGCGCCTACATGTAGATAAGAGGCCTGCAGGGAAGTGTGGTGTGGTGTGGAGAGGCCACCATGCAGGGAGGGGACGGCGGGACATCCCCCTGCTGCCCAGCCTTGGCCTCACTTGGGGCCCAGGCACTCCACGATCCCACTCCCCTTCATGCCATCAAAGAAGTTGTTGTGAGGAGGGTCCCGCTGAGACAGGGGGTAATGTCCTTTTATTATTGTTGTTATGAAAGGGGGAACTGTGTGGGTCACCACCTCACTGCAAATATGACAAAATTTTAAAGTCCCCCATCCCCACCCCCCCTTTGATTTCCTGTGAGTTGGTCTCTGTGGTACGTCAGAAGGTGCTTTGCTGTCCATGGATAACGGAGGTGTGCTCAAGGCAGCACCTTGCACTCCGGGTACCTGTAGGCAAGAGTTGGTTTTAAGGACAAGGCAAAGATGATTAGTAGATGCCTGACTGTGGTTTTGTTATTTTCTTCTTGAGTGTGCCACTCAATGTCTTACAGAGGAGGGTAGGAGTATCCACAATGCACTTGGACAACAGTAAAATATTAATTTTATGTCACCTGCAGGCCCTGTCCCGGGTTTTGCAAACTGTACACTAACAGATGTTGTGGTAATTTCATCTGCACTGGTGGCTCTCGGATAGAGTGGGGCTTCCACCAGATACTGCTAGGGAGGTGAAGGGCAGGGGGCGGAAATGTGACCTTTTACTTTCCAATCAAGGAAGAAGTGATGAGATTAAACAAATGAGGTGGTAAGCAGCAAGTGTAGAGATCTGACTTCTGTCATCTCTTACCGCTTAGGTGGTGCAAGTGGGTAAGGAGCAGGCAGAATTTCAATAGTAGAAGCAGTAATTCCTGCAAGTGGCAGTTTTCTGTTTTCCCATTATAATTGTAAAGAATTAATCATCTATTAATGTGTGTCCTGAGTAATGAGAGTTGATGGCAGAAATCCTGGATTCCAGTTCAATCAGTGCATTGTAACTTGTATAGAGCACAGGGCTAAGAAGTGAGCACCTGTCCGTCACTTCCACCGGGACCAGTCACTTGAGAAATTAGTTGGCTAATGCCTTTATGTATATACATATATATTTTTTTTTCTGGACAGGGTATTGCTATGAAGCCCAGGTTAGCCTTGAACTTGTAATGCTCTTGTCTCTGCCTCCCCAGTGTCTCTGTCTTGGCTTTTTCAGTTGTTACTGTCTCCCTATCCTAAGCATATAAATGGGCTTCAAACACTATGTTACAGGGTTAAAAGGAAAAGATCTGTGTGGTCTGGTCCCACGCTGATTATCAAACAGGTTTCAGCTTCAATATGGTGAGTTTAGAAGTCTCCATTAAGAACGCTCTCAGTGTCCTGGTTGGTCTTCTCACTCTGGCTGAACTCGAGGGTGCGCATTTCTTCTCCATGGCCACTGCTCCCCAGAGGTTGCCAGGAGGGTAGTCATGGGGATGGGGGAGGCCTGGAAAGGAAACTACTCTCCTAGCCTCCATTTCATAGGCAGTCCAAATACAGTCCCACCTGGGTGGCAGTTCCCATGGGGGGGGAGGGGAGAAGGACAGGGGCCTCTAACTCTAACCAAGTGGGAATGGGTCCTTCTGCTTTGCAGGCAAATGCCTTAACCACTAAGCCATCTTTCCAGCCCTTTTTAAATATTTTAGTTTACTATTTGTAAGCAGAGAAAGACAGAGAATGGGCATGCCAGGGCCTCTAGCCACTGCAAAGAAACTCCAGATGCATGTGTCACTCTGTGCATCTGGCTTTATGCAGGTACTGGGGACTCAAACTTGGGTCATCAGGTTTTGCAGGTGAGCACCTTAACCATTGAGCCATATCTCTAGCCCCTAATTTTCTTCTTTGTACTTTTTTCTATATTCTAATTTTTTTTAGTTAGCACAAGGAGAGAAAAACATATTCTTATTACTTTATGTTCTCATTTGTTATCTGTTCAAATAACCAGAAGAAATAGCCTTTGACTTATGAGCAGGGGGAATGGATCACACAGGGGTTGTGATCAAGTACATTATGAAAATGTCATAATGGAACTCTGTACTTTGCACAATTAATATATATCAATTTTTAAACCCCCCAGAAAAAGATGGGCTGAGGAGATGTCTCAGTTGTTAAAGGCACTTGCTTACAAAGCCTGAATTTAATTCCCCAGGACTCTTATAAAGCCAGATGCACAAAGTAGTGCATACATCTGGAGTCATTTGCAGCAGCAGGAGGCCCTGGCACACCCATTCATTCTGTTCTCTCAAATAAATAAAATTTAAAAATAAAGAGAAATGGGAAAAGAGCAGAAAAACTAAGGAAAAATACTTTAAAAATTGCTTTTGGACTACAGAGATGGCTCAGTGGTTAAAGGCACATCCTTGCAAACTCTGATGGCCTGGGACCAATTCTCAGTGTCCGTGTAAAGCCAGATGCACAATAGTATCTCATTGGTGCTCATGATTTTAGAACATTGTGGATTTCTTGATTAGGGATGCTTAGCTTATATAGGGAAACACTCTCTACAGGGCTAGATACTAGTCACAGTTCTTAGCATCCCTGTAGATTAGGAAGTATTAATGTCTTCCAGAACAATTTATTTCCCACAAGAATTTCCCTTTTCTAAAGAATCAGTTGAGGGGCTGGGGAGATTACTCAATGGTTAAGGCACTTGTCTGTAAGGACTGGGGACCCAACGTAAAACCAGATGCACAAAATGGCTCA
>PVHP010022975.1:0-27877 GCA_004024765.1 Zapus hudsonius
CCCAGCCAGCTGAGTTGGGCTTTGAGACGAGCACTCAGTATGCTTTACTGCTGGGAGTTCCCCAGCCCACCATCTAGGTAGGGTCCACTGCCCCCAGAGCTTCGTAGCCTTCCATTAGATCAAGATTTCAGGCTGGAAGATGGCTGGAAAGGATGGATAGCAACCACTGAATTAACTGTGATTCCAGTCCTTTCTTAACCCTGTAGGAGACTCAGAATCTAACGGGGATGCACTTCCAGGTTTCCTCCAAGACCAGGGTGAAGGAGCCACTGATGAACTGGGAAAACCACACACTGTCTTGGTCCAGACTATGTGGTTGGACTCAAGGAGGTGAATTCTGCACAGAGATTGAACTCGGTTGAACTTTGTGGATTTGGAAATAAGCGTGGAAAGGCTGACCTTACAGTGGGCTGGGATTTCTTCCAGAGTTTGAGAGACTTATAACCAAACACTCTGGATGTCCTCAAACTCCATAGGGAAAAGTGAGCACCCCGGTTCCCGCTGCTCAGGGGAAATCCTTCAAAGATCTACTTTCCTTGACTACATTGATTGCATTTTTCAGTGCATGCGATGAAAGCAAACATGTGAGGCTAGAAATTAAATCTTAAGATGAAAATTTCAAACGGGACCAATTTATGTAAGCTAAAATTTAAAAGCACTTTTCTATGCTAAATCCTTTTCACCAAAGACACACATAATTATTATTTTCTTCTATGTCCTTCTAGAAAAGTCTTAAGAATATACACAGCAACCTCTGGATGCGGTAGCTGGAAATACATTTAATTTGCACTGGTAGAATCATACAATATTTACTTTAGGCAGCTAGTTCTTTTGACTTAAATTATACCCTAGACCAAATGTTCTTTAATTCCAAATACTCAGTTCTATCATTTTATTATTTCTAAATGCCCACCTCCTTTAACTTCCATTCTGTAATGTCATTCTCTATACTTAGAAATGACTAATGTTGTATTACCCTCATCCAAATAAGGATGATGCCTCTAGACAGAAATATCTCTCTTAATACACAATGAATGCAGGACCAAAGACTTCTACCCACCTTTGAAACCATGTGATGATTTTGTTGGTCTTGGTAAGCACACATCCCTTCCTATTTTCCTTCCTGTACTTTCCTCTTGCTCTGGACACCTTCTAGAATATAGAACACATCTACCTAAATAAGAGGGGACAGTATGGTTGATTAAAGATATATTCAGGATCTGGGGAGATGACTCAATGGTCAAAAGTGCTTGCTCACATAGCCTGGCACTTCTGGGTTCAATTCCACATAAATCCAGATGCACAGAGTGGTGCCTACATCTGCAGTTTGCTTGCAATGGTAAGAAGCCCTGGAATATTCCACATTCATTCACTCACTCATTCTTTCTGTATTTCTGTCTTTCTCTTCTCTGTCTCTCTTTCTCTTTCTCCACAGATAAAGTAAAGAAAAATATTTCTTAAATGAGATGTTTAGGTAACTCACTACTTGGGGAGGGGTGTCTCCCAACTCCCAACTGGAAGTTCATTATGAAATTTGTGAAGTTTTTGACTTTGGTCACAAAAGAGACTCGATGTAGATGGCAGTGATCAATGAGCAATATGAAGACATCCAGAAGATGGAGGACAGGCAATGCATGTCTGGGTTTGTAAGAGAGGGTTAAGAGAGACTCTCCGACCATAGAACTTAGGCTTGTGATCATGTGTCAGAAGCATTCGACAGTGAGTGAATGAAACGAAGCCTCGTGAGGACTTAATAAAGGGGAGCCAACATGAAGTCACCATGATGACACCACCCCTCGATAGCCACATTTTCCTTTCTCAGTGCCATGACCAGGCTGGCAGACCAGGAAAATGCCATAAACATAGGGAATCAGGAATTCAGGAGAGGATTTTTACAAAATCCCTTCTGAAACATAGGGTGGTATTTTATTTGGTTGAGCTCATTCTCAGAGGGTGCCAACAACTCTTGTACGTCTCGCCACAATTGGGCCATTTCCAGAGTCACTGGGATACTTTCATGGAGCTTCACAGATGACAGACTCAGGGAGAGGACTAATGAGGAGTTAACTCCTGAAGAGCACAAAAATCCCAAGTAGGTTAAAGCAATGTACTACTGGACCTGCTCACAGTTGCTAATATGAACCAGAAAAAAAAAATAAGGAAGGGCCATAGTCAGTGAAAGAAAGACATGAAAGGAATTCAGATCCCCAGCACCCACATAAAAGTCTGAGCCAGACATGGTGGTGCACACCGTTAATCCTAGCACTTGGAAGGCATAGTTAGGAGGACTGTCATGAGTTTGAGGCCATCCTGAGACTACATAGTGAATTCCAGGTTAGCCTTTGCTAGAAGGAGACATACCTCAAAAACAAATTATTGGGCTGGAGAAATGGCTCATCGGTTAAGGCACTTGCCTGTAAAGCCTAAGAACCTGGATTTGATTCTCCAGAATCCATGTAAAGCAGATGCACAAAATGCCTCATGAATCTGGAGTTTGGAGTTTATTTGCAGTGGCTAGAGTCCTTGACAGGCCCATTCAAAATCAAAACAAACAAACAGAACAGCCAAAGATACTGGTGGAGGCCTGTAACCCCAGTTCTGGAGAGGCAGAAACAGGAAGATCCCTGGGATGTGCTAGCTGAATACTTTAGACAAATCAGTGAGCTCCAGGGTCAGCGAGAGTCTGTCTCTCAAAAAATAAGGTGAAAAGCAATTGAAGAAGATAGCTCATGTCAACATCTAGCCTCAACACACATGCACACCTATATATCCACGTGTCCACACACACACACGCCTCACACATGTAAACATGCATTTTAAAGGCCATCAATGGTGGTTAAACATAAGCAAGAAAATCAAAGAGGAAATCCTACAGCAGGTAGGTGACATGAGACTATTTCCCTGGAGACAATGACACCCTGTTATTGACTCCAGTTTACAGTGAACTCAGTGGGATAGAAAAGAGAACTTTAGACATAAAATAACACCAGGGGTATTTTAAGCCATAAAGTCTGCTCAATAAAAAGGATCCAGTGAAAAAAAATCATCATAGTTTTCAAAAGTCTTTCACCAAGAGTAGTCCAGACAAGTTGATCCCAGAAATTTGAGTGAGACTTTGATACCCTCTGGACACTTGACACCTTACCTGTCTTTAAAGGGTGGATGAGAAAGTGAGTCGTAGGAATTCATTCAACCTACTCTGACTAATGTTTCTAAAGGCAGCCTGTGACTTGTCCTGGGGAAGTAGCAGTGGGTACGCACCACCTCTTGTCCTCAAAGACACCATGGCTAAGATAATGTTTCCCAAGAAATCCCGTCCAAAGCAAGTGTTAAGTGTCAGAGCAACTGAAGCAACTGCCCCATCTCTTCCTCTATGATCCAGGCATGTGACAGGAACAGTGGTTTTCTAAGTCACTCAGATGTGGACTCGTCCTCATATCTGAACCACAATGCGTACCACTTGTGTGACACTGGTCAGGAAACATGCTTGGTATACCTCAGTGTCCTTGACTGAAGGATAGAGTTGACATTGCCAATCCTTCAGGGTATTACAGTCCTGACATCAGGACACTTGAGGCACACCCAATAAGCAGACACAGAAAACTGGAGAGAGTGGGAGGTGGCGAGCTAAGAGCTATGAAATCCAGAAGTGGAAGGATTACCTTCTTTCTGATGAATGCCACTCTCAGGGACTCAGGCACGGCCTCATGAATTCACGGTGACGTTAACTGCTTTTTTGCTCCTTCCTGAGATGAAAGCTTTTCTTTGTTCCTTACAAGACTGATTTATCAAGTTGTGGACTTTTCTCAGAGATTGTTGCCTTCGGTTAGCAGATGTGGTCAGATAGAAACTGGAGTCTGCAAACACAGGGTCCAATGGTTAGAAAGACTTACATTTGGAGGCCTGTCAACTCTGAGGACTGGAATCCTTAGTCTGAGACCCCAGGTTCTTCTAAGTCTCCCAGTGTTTATTGATCAGTGGAGTCGTGATGACAGACCTGGCATCCCCAGCAGGGCCACGCTCTCACACACTTGCATCACTCGAGCTCCTTGGAGTCAGTTAGACATGGCCAGGAGAAGGTCATCCACAAAACTGTGAGATTTTCACCCAGATCTCTGCCCCAGTGAGTGTGCCACATCCTGTTGGAAGAGACATGGTCTCACCACACGATCTCTCTCAAATGTACCCCCAGAACATGATGGGGGCAGCATTCAGTTCAACTTTGCATGTTGCACTGTGGGCTCCCGACCTACCAGGCTGCCATATGTTCAGGATCATTCCATTGCCAGATGTATGTCAAAGTTTTCCTTTTTAAAATGTAATTTTCCTCAGAATTTATTGGCATCCTACAATGCTGCTTCTTGGCTGCAGAAATGGCTTTTCTACCATTTGAGCCTAAAATAGAAACCACACACAACCTTGACTTTAATCATGACCAAGGAGAGAGAACGTACAGCTATTTATAAGGCACCTCAAGGTGAGGCTTTTGTGCTACTGCTTTGGAGATCTGATCCACAGTGTTGGAGAGAACAGTCTTTGTGGTTGTGAAGGCCTTTAAAATTGAGGAAATTAACAATATGTGAGGAAGACTTACAGTGGATACTATAGGTAAAGTATTGGTTTGAGTTTCAAAGAATTCAAGGTGCTCATACACTGGAGATTTCTTGCAAAGTCACATCCTGTGTTCACCCTCTTATTTTTCTGTCCTTGCCGATGGTGCCCCATGTTGGTTGTGACTTGTGGCATCTTGTGACTTGAGGCTGCAGCAACCAGACATGAGTTCATAGGGATACAGATGCTTTGTAGAATGGAAAAGAACTCTTGGAAATTGTATTCAAAAAAAGCACATTTGTTCTAAATTCCAACTTTGACATCTTCCAAGCCCTTATGGGGATGGGATTCACATTTACATTTTAAAATATTATCCATCTTGTGATGGTTAAATTTAATTGCCCACTTGATCAGATTAGGAATCTGTTCAGCAACGTGCCTCTTGGATATGTCTGTGAGGAAGTTTCCAGGATGTATCACGAGAGCAAGGAAGACCACCCTTCTGGTGGTGCACCTTGTGGAAACTCGGAGAACACAGAGCTTTATGACCTGATGCTCTTGCTGTTTTCTGGAATGGGCATTTACCCTGTAGCTGTCATCCTTCATGGGCGTGATGTCCAATTTCATTGGCCTCCCAATGTGGACTTGACGCCCAGCGGCTCTCCAGGAATCCTCCAGGCCTTCGGTGCTACTGAGGTACCCAGCCTGGAGGACAGAGAAGCTACCAGCTTCCAGCCTGCAGACAGCCTCTACACTGTAAGCTAATGCATCTCCATTACAATATGTATTTGTTCCATTGGTTCTGCTCCTCTAGAGAATCCTGAATAATACGTCTCTTTATTTGGAGTGTTTGGACAAATGATTGACATTTTTGTTTCCTTTTCAAATCCCAAGAGTTGGGACGCTAGTCTTAGTGGACCCTGCAGAGTCGGTCAGCAAAGCTCTGAGGACAAAGGTGTCACAGGCTTGAGACTCCTCACGACCACCTCCATCGACCACCTCCATGATCACCTCCATCTCAGGGCTGGTCACTTATGTCTTCTCTCCTACCAGGACACAGTGCTACACTCCAGGCTTGTTTCTTTGTTATCTGGCTTATTTTTTTAAGTGGTTCTGGATGAGAAATCATATTGACAAGTCTGAGAAGGAAAAAATGAAGAAAGAAAGGGAGGGAAGAAGAGAGGGAGGGAGGAATAGAGGATAAAGAGGAAGAGGGGTGTGGTCTACAGGTATTCTGTGGCGGCCACTAGAAAATAAAACACTCTTAAGTGGATACTGATGCCAAGGTCAAGTTGATTGAAGGAAGGACTTTGACTCAGTAATGATTTGGACCTTAAGACAATGTGAGTCTATCTATGTATATACTGTTTCTGTAGAGAACTGTGCTAGAGATGAATTCAGAGGCTCTAGGGCAGAGTCTGGCTGCCAGCTGGTGTGAAGATGGCATTTCCCCTCCAGAGTAATCAATTATAGTTTCCCAAGACGAGCTCATGGAACACTGCCAGCACAGTGGGTTGAAGAATCTCAGAGCTGGAACTCTTCCCCAGATGTAGGGGTCATCCCACATACGTGTGCCCACGGTGAATCGGAAAGACTCAGAGGACAGTGACTCTATTTTGAAAAGTTCTGAAAAGACAACAATGATATTACACATAATTTTTGTCTGCTGTGTGATGGGGAAGAAATCTTACACAGATTTCCCAGGGACTCATAGGAGACATGATTCTTAGAACACATCTAGTTTTCCTAATGAATGAAGCACAGCTTTCAGGAAGAATTTGTGTATGGACAGGATGCCACAGTGAGAGAGGACACAGAGGAATTGACAGGACTAAAGCCACCATCCAGGGGGTAGAGGAGATTCACACATAATACTGAATCAAGCACACATGAGAATGATACCAGCTGGTTTTCTTTCTGTGTGTGTGTGTGTGTGTGTGTGTGTGTGTGTGTGTGTGTGTGTGTTGAGAATATGCAATGGGTCAGGTACTTTCTCAACTTTAGACATTTAATTTCTGTTAAATAATATTATTATTTTGGTTTTTCAAGGTTGGGTCTCACTCTAGCCCAGGCTGACCTGGAATTCACTATGTAGTCTCAGGGTGGCCTCAAACTCACGCTGATCCTCCTTCCTCTGCCTCCTCAGTGCTGGGATTAAAGACATGGGTCACCACACCTGGCTTCTGTTAATTATTTTTAAATATTTTATATATATATATTTATTTATTTGCAAGCAGAGAGAGACACATACACACACAGATACAGGCAGAGAGAGAGAGAGAGAGAGAGAGAGAGAGAAAGAGGGAGAGGGAAAGAATATGGGTGAACCAGGGCCTCTAGCAGCTACAAAGGAACTTCAGATGCATGAACCACTTTATGCATTTGGCTTTATGTGGGTACTGGGCAATCAAACCCGGTTCATTAAGTTTTGCAGGTAAACGCATTGACCACTGAGCAATCTCCCAGTCCCCCTCCTCCTGGTTAATTATTTTTCAAAGGACAAGACAGTATTATATTTGCCAATTAAATATGTCTCTAGAAATGATAGTGCTAGGTGAAGCAAGTCAGGCTTGGATGCAAACTAAAGGAAACATCACCAATCTCACTAATCAAGACTCTTTTAAAAACCCAAAGTAATGCATAAATATCTCACTGAACAAAATTTCAAAATTTAAACGACAGGATTGGTTTTGCTGAATTTTTCCTTTGACCTCTGGCTCCCTACTGCCTTGGCAAGGTGCTACTTTAAACTTTGGTAAGAAGGCTCCCCAAAGTTCATAGGTAAGTCCATGGTGTCTTTGGCCTGAGATAGTTGATTTTACAGTTTGAACTTTGAACCAATGCACTGCCAGAGGAAAGGTTAAAGGTTGATCCTTACTGACGTGAGTCTCGAGTGGGAGTTGTCAGCCTAACCATCTCTTACTCAGATCTGCAAGTGGGTTAAGGCAGAGCAGATGTGTGTAAGGAGAATAGTGGCAGTGAGCCAAGTCTCAGGCGCTGGAGAGGAAAATCCAGCTGATTGTGAAATCCTGAGCATGAAAGTCTATTGTAGGAAGCAAGAGACCAGCCACTGGGTAGGCAAGCAGGAGCCATGACTGGATAGGACTCCTCCTTAGGAAAGGGCTCTTATAACTTCCAAGAACAATGATGTACAGCTGAGCAACCTGTCTGTGAAAGGACCCCAGGATGGAGCATGGGCATCCTGGACCATGAAACCTCGGCCAGCAGGCACTCCAGATTGGCAATCAACAGAAAGCAGGACTTGCATCTCATGACCACACCATACTTTCCTGTCTCCAGAGAAGGGATGATTGCCTTATTCACTTACATAATTCTGCCCACAACCCTACCCCCACACATATTTGGTCCCTGGAATAGTACAGAATGAGTGACTAGCTCCCTGGAGACAGGGTGGATCCTGCCTTCCAGACATAGAAAGATTTACTTCTTCTGAATCTGTGACAGCCTGGTGAGACTATTCAATTTTTCTTTTGTTCTTAACTCATTCATTGGTACTCAATAGACAAGAGTTGCCTGCAGAGGTGCCATGACAGACCCATGAGGGGTGATAGGTGAGAGCCCAAATTAGGAGATGGATATCCAATGGAGGAAATAAAGAATTGCACATACAAAAAAGGGGGGAATACCATGGGTTTTAGCATCCCATACCAGAGAGCATCCCAGCGAGTCTTTCCCAAATGTCCCTACATGGCTGCCTGTCACTGTAATATCCAGACCAATACAAGAGGCAACTGTCTATCTCCCTAGATACTAGATCCTATGGAAAACCTGCTATTCTAACTTCAAAGGGACTCACCTAACAGGCCTGGATGTGAGGCTTAAATTCTCTGCTTTTCTTACTAGTCCACTGGGCTTCACAAAATAGGGAACTTAAATGAGAAGTATTCTACTTTCTTTGTACCATGAGACATCACAGCCCAGCCCCCATACCACATAGAGCATGAAGTACTGGAGGTGCTCTCTCTCTCTCCCTCTCTCTCTTTCTCTGCCTCTCTCTCTCCCACCCCCATGCTTAGGCACAGAGCCAGCTAGCTTGCTTGACTATTGGCACCTTGAAATGGAAGTAAATCCCTACCCTTCTGATTTATTCTTTCCTGTTCTTCAAAGAAAGGGAAAGGCAGCCATGCTCGCAGTGAAGCATGTAAGCAGTTAGTCATTGTACAAATCCATCTCTTTTCTCACCCCCAATTCAGGGGAATAATATTCCCCCCCCCCCAAGTTACATAAAGCAAGATAGAAAGCATTTCAGAAGCCCGTCTGCCTTAGGACCAATTTCTCCTGGTAAACCTCAAGAAAATCCTTCACAGTTTCTAAAATACGTGCCCAGGCTTTGAAAGCAGTTCTTAGGATGGGAGTAAGTTCTATTTTATTCAGGTGTGAATCCTGCCATCTCCTCCACTCTTTCCATCATCTCTCCATCTTCTGGTCTAATCAAGTCTTATCCATATCACAGGGACAGCTGTCTGGGCTGCTCTAAGCAGAACTGTGATGGTTCAAACCTGGGGCTGTTTGCTATGAAAGTTCACTTTGGGTCAAAACCCACAATGCCTTTGAGCAATTTGCAAATCAGATTATAAAGGAATTCCACTTGTACCCAACCTCTCCCTCTCCCCCTCTCGGTTTCTGTTGCTCTCTCCCTATCTCTCTCTCCTGTTTCTCCCCACTCTCTCCTTCCCACCTCTTCTCTCTCTTTCTCTCTCTCTCTCTCACAAACACACACAGATCATTAAAGCCAACACAACATGAAGCACCAAATGAATGACACAAACATTTAAAAACACTAATAATTCCACTGAAAGGAAAGCAAAATGGGACCTGACACAATCAAATAAAAATTCATAATATAATTATTAAAAATAATCTTTAAAGATTATTATTAGGAGTGACAGTGCACACACAGCATGCACACATACACACAGACACAAAGGCCTGATCATAATTTCTTTCTGACTTCTCTACAACTCACATCACTATGTGGTAGGAATCATCCTTAATGTATCAGTGAGGGTCCCACGATTAGAGAGGCCAAGTATCTGGTACAGCTAGTCAGTGGTAGGGCTGAGATTCTTTACCCGAAGTCAAATATTTCTTAATGAAATCAAGATTTCCACACAGAAGCAAAAGGTGGGGCTTAAATCTAACCTAGAAAGACATGTAAGAGATCAACAGCAGAAACTAAAGGGAAGATAGGAAAGAGGAAAGCCATGGGTTGATACCTGAAATTTATTCAAAGCTTAAGAGCAGGAAGGGTCAGTAAGAGACAGGTGGAAGAGAGATCAGGTAGGAAACCCACCATGCAGGGATGCTAGGCAGGTAACCAGGAGCCTTATCTGGAGGTTCATGGGTTTCAAATGAAGTCTGAGATTGAATCAGAGAAGAATCCTTAGACAGCATTGGGCAGACAATTAAATCAGTTACCTTAGCTTTTAAGATAACGCATAACCCAGAAGAACCAGGGCCATGGTGATGGGAAATATATATATAAGAAGTGTAGCAACTGACAAATGACATCCATTCGAATGTGAGTCCATCTCCATGACTCAAAACCATCAGAGTAAGAGCATGACATGAGCCTGCCAGGGACAATCCTGCCCTTTCACCCTCTAATGTGCCATCCAATCAATACCTCAAAGAAAATTGTGACCTCGAAACTTCCAAATTTAACTGTAAATGGATGTATTGGAGGGAGGGAGGAAAAGAGGAAGCGAGGGAGGGAGGGAGGGAGGGAGGGAGGGAGAGAAGGAAAAGGAAAATATAATAGTAATTCTCCTCCAATCTTACATCATACCTGAAGAATGAGGAGTTGGTATGAGTGAAGGGATCCTATACTAACAAGAGTAAACATATATTCAAAAATTCCCCCCCAAACTTTTGAAGACGGAGTGTGCCCTGAAGCTGTTAAATGGTCGAGATACCTTATTAGCCCTTGTTTTTGCTTGCTTGTTTGTTTAGTGAGACTGAGTTTTGAGTAGCCCAGGCTGGTCATGAACTCACTGTGTTGCCAAGGATGACCTTGAACTTCAGAAATTCCTACATACACCTCTGGAATTCCATGCATGTACCACCACATGGTTTTTATGTGATTCTAGGGATTGAAACCAGGTTTCTTGTATACTAGGCCAGAATTCTATTGGCAGGGCTACACACCCCTATTCAGCACTTCTATTGATTGAGGTTAAGAGTTCCATAAAGATATCAACCAAGGTATTCAAAACCTTTCATTCTGCCTGGGCTTTTTTTGTGAGGTCCTGGGACAGAGCTTCTGACGACAAGGAATGAGTGGGCATGCCCCTTGGAGGCCAGTGGTATCTTCAGATAAAGGAAGCAGAGAAGTCAGGGATGGATGAACCTGCTGATGAATCTATCAAATGAGTGCCTAAGGAGGAGCAGAAGTCGAAATCATTTATTTATAATTAGAGACGCAATGGACTGTGTGACTTGGAATTTCACGATTCAACGTTCTTGGTGAAAATACTCAATAATAATTAAGAAAACAACCAAAAGCTTAGGAAAGAAATATTTGAATTAATGTCAGGTAGCTTCTTCTCAAAGAAGAGCAGAACATGTTTCCTGATAGTCACTCTTTGGGGACTAAAGCTGAAGATGACTTTCAAAATCCTCCCTTTAGCATCCCCCGCCATTCATGAGTTTAAGACAGGATTTTTCTGGCTATGGCAGGTCATGTGGAGGAAAGAGGAAAAAAAACAGGTTTCCTGGGACTTGCTGTTAGGATTGAGCATTATGGAATGTGCCCCCAGGGATCCCAGAGTCTGGAAATAAAAGGAACTCACTTATCTACTTATCTAGGAGAATTAGAAAGGAACATAATGTTTGCTATGAGAAAAGCAAGCTCAGATAATTGACCCAACAATTTTGATTAGAAACAAGAAAACATGCTTCTAATAAGATGATAAACAAAGGGAAAAAAATCAAAATCTAGACCTCATGATTTTAAAGAGATTTCAAACATAAACCAAGTAGGATAGCCTTTGCCAAAATGAAAATTTCTAGTAAGTCCCAGAAATTAGAAAAAGAAACATTTTTATCATCAGAAATGTCCTGTACTATGGCTGTTTTGTGGATTTCATATTTTTATATGGATGAAAACACCATCAGTTGTATTAAGATTGGCACCGGCAGATCGGTCTAGAAAGAACTGAATACAGTCCTTCCACTTCCCACAGCAAACTAGCGGTAACTAGTGGACAGTTAGCATGGAGCCTGATGTGTAGCAGAGCACCTTGTCAGTTCAGTGTTTTGATTGGTGGTACTTATCTCAGATAAAGCAGATAAAGTACTACTCAACATCTTGTGGCTGGAACGAAAGACCTGTTAAAGGGAAGGGTTTGTTTTAGTTGACAGTAACAGGTTACCATCCATCATGGCAGGGAAGGAATGGTGGCAGGGGTTGGTCATCTTCTCCACACTGAGGAAGAAGAGCAGATCTCTGGATGGTACTACTCAACCAACCCTCTCTTTATAATGTAGTCCAGAACCCTGATCACAGATAAGGCGGTCTCCCCAACTCAATTAACCTAATCTCAGGCATGCCCAGAGTCTAATCTGGATAAAGCTTCATAGGCGATTCTAGAACCTGTCAGGTTGACAATCAAAGTAAACCATCACATTACCACGGCTCCTCTACTTCTGACCTGATTTGGTTTCCTCATTGGAAATCAACTTCAGTCACGAAGCCCCACCCATACAACAATCCCACAATGCCTTGTTGTGTAAGCATACCTGAGTGAATGTTGACCACTCTGATAACTCCTGCAACTGCACATGTGACCGAGTCTCATGATGATGCATAAACAATGAGCTTTCCTAATGACACCGTGGGACTATCAGAAATAAGATAGATATCCAAAGAGAGCATTCACTTTACCAGGTGCCCACCTTTGCTACCACTGTGTACGTTAAAGATACGTGACAGTTAAAAAAGAAGAAAAATGGCTGGAGAGATAGCTCAGCTTCTTATGCAAACATGAGGGCCTGATCCAGTTTGAGACTGCCCAAGTTCAAATCCCATGTCAACAGCTGGAGTGACCGTGTAAGTCTGTCACCCTGGTCCTGTGGGGAGCAGAGATCAGGGAGTCACAGGGCTCCAGAATCCAATAAGGGACTCCATCAAAGGAAAAACAGGGGTGACAATTGATGTTTTCCTCTGGCCACCACAGGTGAGTGCACGGGGCACCATATGAGCACATACATGTGCTTATACCACATACACCACCAGGTATACATACCACACATGCTACACACATAACTTTTGTATATCTGGAGGAAGTTTCATGCTTGTCAATACTGTGGTGTCTGCTGTCCCAGAGAAGTTCATTAGAATCTTCCAACTTCTGAAGCAAGGGGTCCTGGGTAGCCTTCCCTTGACATCTCCTGCAGGGAATTTTGTTATGTGAGAAACGTCCTCAGTGGAAAATCCAAGTTCACTGGGAAGTACCAGCTCTGGAATCCAAAGCCTTTCGCTCTAAAGAGCAGATATTGATCCAAATTATTTTGTTCCATCCTGCCTTCTCCAGAGGCCAAGATTTAACTGCAGCCTGTTTTAACAACCACGAGACAGGCATATGCTTGTGCTTAGAACAGTTTCTGGGTGCAGAGCTCTGTGTCAGAGGAGGCTGGAATCCACTGGAGATGTGCAAAAAGCAATCCCGGGTGTTTCCAAGCTCTCAGATCATTTAGATCAATGGCCAGGATACTCTATGCATCTTGCGTTCACAGTGTCTTGATTCTGGTATATCATGAGGAATCTAGGATGTGATCTGCAAGACACAAGCATCAGACTTCTTCATTTAATCCAACCTCACATTTGTTGACATTCACCGTGACACTATTTTGTTGGCTTGTTTGCTTTATGCTGAAATGCCTCTTGATTCAGGTGTGCCGAGAAGCCAGGCAATGGGCACACTCTTCATTCCTTCTGCACGACCATCAGAATCCCAGAATCCCCAGAGATGAATGCTGAGGTTCCTTGCAAGAAACATTTTTTGACCAATAGACCTGAAAGACCAGTGGATGATAATGTGTGGGAAACCTCTGAGGAACCTAGATTTTTGAGTCAGAGAGAGAGAGTGAATTAAACTCGGACACAAGTACAAAAAGTTTCATAAATACCTTGACAACGATCATGCTGTAATTTCCTTCTTTATATGTGCACAGGTAGTACATATGGCAAAGACCTCAAACTAAATAAACCTAATATGGTTCCTAAAACAAATAAATAATTTACTTATATAATATGAAATTTGAAAACCTGGGTCTAAAACACCATATTTTCAATTACTCTGTCATAAAATATAGTATATTTTTAGGGTTAAGGACTAAATTAATGGTGTTACAAAACACACACAATGTGTACATTACACTTTGTTAATATCATAGAAGACATCAGCTTGGGCAAAAAAAAAAGCAGCTTCCAATAAATACCATTATGTTTGAAAGTGATGGCTATGATTCTGAGTTCACAGCAGAACTGGAGAGCAGTCACATCCTTGCAAATGAACTTGGAGCAACACAGTTTGCATAGGTCAGTCACAATCATGCACTCAGAGTGTGTTCGTTGAAGGAAAAGGTAAGAGGAAATCAAAAGAGAATCACATTGATGGACTTGTGTGAGGGATTGTGCAAGGTATATTCCATGCAATAGTTTATTCTATTAAATTTTATTTTATTGTTGTGTGCTGTGCTGTACTTTGTGCGTGTGCGTGTGTGTGTACATATGTGTGTGCATGTGTGTATGGAAGCCAGAGGTTGATGTTAGATGTCTTCCTCAATTGCTCTCCACCTTACTTTTTGAAATAAAGTCTCTCACTGAACCTGGGATTTGCTAGTTAAACTGGCCAGAAAATCACATGGATCCTTTTCTTTCTGACCACAGCTGGGATTATAGCACACACCACCACACTCAGCCTCTACATGGGAACTGGTGGTCAGACTCAGGTCTTCATGCTTGTGTAACAAGTATTTACTGACTGAACTCTCTCCCTAGCCTCCAGTTTATTCTATCTTAATAAGAAATCTATAAGTCCGATATTAATACCCTTAAATTACAGATTAAAACATTGGCTAAAAGTGTCTTCCATTCTGTGTAAGTCACACAACTGGAAAAACACAAATTCAGGTTTTGAACTGCAGACACCATGTCCTTTGCTATATATATTTAATACAAAGTATTGAATTATCCCTTAATCAATCTTTGCCAAGAATCATCCCACACACAAACACACAAACTAAATTGCCAACCCCGCAAACTAAGAGTAAGGAATGAAATGTTTATATAAGTCAAAAAACATATTGGGCCAAGTAATCACTTATTTCATCAGAGAATGCATTTAAAACAGAAAATGATTGATGATGATGTAAAAGAAAGTGATCAGTGGACCCCAGGATCTTGACACCCCTTGATACATGAGCCAAACTTGTTATGGAAAGTCCTGAAATTGTTTAACCTGGTGTGAGTGAGGGTTGGGAGGTCATGCTTTTCAGGTTGCTGACAAATTTTTCCATTTAACAAAGGAAAAAAGAACACTTCCATATATGTTATATTCACATTGCCAGCCTAAGCTCAAGACTCATGGGAAGTGAAACACACTCATAGTGTTGACTTGGGCTCAGTGAGAATTCATTCTGATGGTGAGGTTATGAAACGTAAGTAAGCATTGTATTAAATGGCTCACCCCTTAAACACCAGGTACAATTACTATGTCAACACCAAAGCTGATCTAAACTACAATTTTGTGCCCTATAAATGAGTGAAAAAGTTTGAGCAGAATGATCAGTCAATAGGTAGTGCTATATTAAAATGAATATGAATGCTCAGTCTGGATCGCCATCAGTAAGCACACTGCATTTGCAAAGATGAAATAGTTAATACATAGTGCATATAAGAACATAGTGAAGGTTGCATGTACATATCCTAATTAAAGAGAACCAATCATACTTTATTTTATGAATATTGTTGTTTAGGTGGAGACCTACACTTCCGAGTTTCATGCCACTTCTATCACAGCATGCTTTCTCTCTAGAACACGCGGGAACCTTCTTTTGCAGATGGGCCATAGCCAATAAATAGTAAATAGCTCAATCAATTTATGCATATGGATTAAATAAAATAACAAAGATCTAAATTGTATAGTATATATACATGCCAGAAATGTATTATCCATCTTGATTGCTGTCTTTGAATTGTCTTTGGATATCCTTTTATGGCTTAAGGTTTTCAGGAAGGAGGTTGTAGAGAACCAAGCAAACAATTAGAATGGTTAACTAGATCTGTCCTCAAAATCTAGGAGGGAAAAATAGAATGCTGACCAAGAAACATTTAGGTTCAACTGTAGCATTTGGGTCAAAACAAGGAAGTGTTCAAGAAAAGGGGCGCAGGGGCACACATGGTAGCTTCCAGAATAAAGGGCTGGGAACTCAGTCTTTATGTGCCCTCAGTACAAAGATGGACACAAAACACAGCCATGATTTCATCCTAACACATGGGAGGCTGAGGCAGGAGGACTGTGAGTTTCAGGCTTGGACTGCCTAGCAAAACTTTGTCTCAAACAAAACAAAAAAAAATATCAAAGATGAACACCTGTCTGCCTAATGTTGGAATTGGGGCCTCAGTTGTCCCAAGTGAGAATCTTGCTGAAATGGTTTGTGTTTAACAACCGTCATATACCTGGTCCTCTCAGGTTTTGCACGTTTTAGAACTGCGCTTTGATTTTTCATGCCCGGCTTATCAATCAATGTTGTATTAAAAAAATGTTCATGGAGGGGGGGAATTGGGGAAGTCGGGATAACAACACATGGTTTGCCCACTAAATTATGTAACTCATTATGGACAATAAATATTAAATTAAAAAAAAATGTTCACGTGATATAAAATCAGTACAAGAAATTACGTATGCTGAGTCAGTTTTCTGTTTCTCTGTTGCTGGGACAAAATACCTGACCAGAAGCAATTTATGGAAGAAAAGGGATCTAACTGGGCTTATAGTTTAGAGGAGAAGTTTCATCATGGTAGGGAAAGCATGGCAGGAGCAGAAAGCTGGCATCACACTGTCACATCAACATAGAGGAAAGAGAGAGAGATAGAGAATCCAGCAGGGCTGAACTGTAACACCTCAAGACTTCTCCACCAATGGTCCACTTCCCCCAGCAAGGCTCCACCTCCTTCCCAAACAGCGCCACCAACAGGAGACTCAGCATTCATTTCACATTCAAACCAGCACATATGCCATGTACTTTACTTTAAAAAGAATAGAATTAATTTTATACTTTGTTTTATTTTTGACCTCCAATCCTGCCTCCTAACAAGTGAGTATCGGTGGTTTCCTAGCTGTGTAACTTTCCAATGATGTTCTTATCCATCTCTTTTTCTCTACATCTTACTTCCTATCAAATCTACCCTAACTCTCAATGATGTCTGAGAGAGGGGTTCATCTTTAGCCAACATATGTGACTTTCATCTTGTACAGAGATAATTTATAAATAGAAAAGTCTAGGCTTTTAAAATGGAAGATGAGAATGTATAAAGATATAGGAATTCAAAGGTCACAACATTAAAGCAGCCTTAATACTCATCCACCATGACTCAGAGAACTGAGCGGAAGAGGGGGAGAAAAAGATTGTGAGAGCTGTGGTGGGGGAGATTATCCAGAGGCATGGCCAGGAATTCATGGCTGAATACTAGGCTATCCATGTTCCCCTATTACAAGGACTGATCCAGACGACCCATGGAGGAGGATATCCAGCTGACTGGGGATAGGGGGCATCAGGGAATTGGGGACAACAACTCATTGTTTGCCCACTAAATAACGTAATGCATTATGGACAATAAAATAAAAGATATAGGAATTCAGTCTGAAATCGGGGGGGGGGCAGAGAGAGATGACTACTGGGTTATTTAGGTTACTTGGATACGTGCTAGGAATAGAGACAAAAAAAAAAAAACAATTCAGCTTCTGCCCTCTCTGGTTTGGCTACCATTTATCAAGTGACTGGTATAATGTTCCAGGCATTATGCCAACTTCTTTACATGTAGCATTTCATGGGCAGTTCTCACCAACATTTTCTGCATTTGAAAGGTGAGGGAATCAAGGATCCAAAAGCCTAATTAGTCATTCAATTAATGGTCAAGTTTCTAACCCAGGTCTGCTCTCTCCCCTCCAGAACTCTGTTTCTTTCCTCTATTTTGATCTCCCTTAAAAGTATTTGGAGCTGGGGAGATGGCTCAGTGGTTAAAGGCACTTGCTTGCAAAGCCTACTGGCCCAGGTTCTATTCACCCATGAAAGCCAGATGGGCATTCATTTGCAGCAGCAAAAGAACCTAATGTGCAAACAAATAAGTAAAAATTTTTAAAAAGAAGAAAAAAAAATCTCTAAAAACCCACCCATCCTTCTGAATTCACAAATGAGATCTAAAAGAACGCATCCCCTAATGCTGAATCATCCCGTTCTTGTAGGTGGAAGGTCATGGAGATGGTCCACAGATGGGAAGAAGCCAAAGACATTATCTTCACTTCCACTTAGAAATCATTAACATCCTTATTAGGTCTTGGTGGCAAAGTCAGGACCATAACTGAGGGATGTTGGCAGTGACAGTCAGGATGATAGTTGCTTCCTCCCCTCCCCTGTCACGCACACATTAAGCTGTAAGTTTGGGAAGATCGCCTTGAACATTTTTCTAATAACTCATTTATTTCTGTCATCTTCATATTACTGCAGTCATGTACGGAGAATTATCTTTATTCGAATTGTCTTTTATTTTCTCTTTATAAAAGGCTGCCTAAGATCGTGAATGTACATAAGACAAATAATCTCATCATAACAATAATATAATAACATCTGAAAAACTGGTCAGCTCACTTCTGCTTCTGTGATCTCCTTCGTGCTTGCATTGATGTTCTCTGTGACTAGTCAGTATGCATAAATTCAAAAAGTTAGTTATTTTCAACTTCCGAAGCTTGCTCCTAAGTGTCCTGAATATGTTTACTGAGGAAAATTTAAATAAAACGCATTGTTCAGATGTCATTCCTATCAATCATTCTTCTGCAGCAGCAGTAGAGTAGAAATAATTGCAGTCACGTGTACCCGAAGGATGTAAGGAGAAAAGGAAAACAACATAGATCCATCAGACTCTTAAGCGTCCAGAGCTTCCAATGACAATCCTCAGCCCATCCATTCCCTCCAACAATGGTTCCCACTGACCACCACCGGCACCTCTAGAAAACCTGCTCTCCCATCTGCAACACAAACAGCCCCACCCGTAGCTCATTTCACCACTTGATTCTTAGTCCAAGCACCCATGATGACGGAAGGAATAAAACCCAAGAGGACAGAGGAGGTAGCAAAACAAGGCAGCAAGACCATGGGAAACATGGGGCGAACTTGTGACCACATGTCAATTTCTCAAGGGTTCCCACTGACTCCCCCTGCTTAGACTTTACCAATACTAAGAAAGTGACCAGAAAATGCCTAAATGGACAATGGGGTTTGTGGGAATCCAATCATGCAATTTGGTCCCACATTGCAAAGCTGACTTTCAACCACCTACAAAAATAAGCTTGAGACCTTTGTCAACTTTGGGACCATGTAACCCACTGTAGGACTCAGGGTTGTACCACCTGTGATGACTGAGTCATGCATTAGCCCTGGTTGCTATAACAAAATACTGGAGGGCTGGAAAGATTGCTCAATGTTCAAGGTGCTTGCCTGCAAAGCCTAATGACCCGGTTTCAATTCCCCAATGCCCATGCCCATGTACAAAGTGGTGCCTGCATCTGGAGTTCATTTGCAGTGGCTAGAAGCCCTGGGACACCCTCTCTTCTGTCTGTCTGTCTGTCTGTCTGTCTGTCTCTCTCTCTCTCTCTCTCTCTCTCTCTCTCTCTCTCTCTCTGTCCCCCCTTCTCTCTCTTCTCTCTCCTTGCAAATAAAACATTTTGTAAAAAGTTAAAAAAAATATTGGAGGCTGGCTAGTATCTAAATATAAGTTATTTATTTAATTCACAGTTTTGGAGGCTTTGAACCTGAGTGTGAATGGATTCATCAGTTTGGCGTCTGATGAGGACCTTCTGGGTGCATCACCAGGTGGCATCTGGCATGATGGTGGGAGAGAATGTGAAGAGAGTTCATATGGTGAGACAGTAAGCCAGGCTGGCTCTTTTAGAACAACCCCTTCTCAGAAGGCCTAACCAGGGTCCCAGGAGAACTGCAAGAATCCCTTTGGAGGACAAGCTCCCAGTGACCTAATCACAATCCACTTGACTCCCCCTCTTAAAGGTTCTCTCCCGACTGCTACCCTGGAGACCATGCTTCCAGAACAGGAATCTTTGAAAGGCATGCTTCAAATTTCCTCTAGACCACAGGGGGCATTTTCCTAGTAACTATTTTACTTACTCCTCTATTCCCTGGATGTAACCAAAAGCTCCAAGCCCATCTAGACACTGGAAGTGTGGTTCTTTTCAGTTGTACGCTTCCCCTGCTGGTGGAGGTGTGATTTTTGCTGGAATATGGGAGGATTAGAATTAGACCTTCCTAGGATCCTATTACATTTTATGATGCCCTCTGCTGCAAGGTGATGCCAATCATCCTCTGATTGCTTCTCTCACTGGAGCAAGTACCAGCCAGAGATTTTCTTTGTACTTACTTTTGTAAATAAGGTCCTCACTATACCCCATTTTATGAATGAAGACATTGCTCAGAGAGCCTCCCAAGTCTTAAATAAAGCCTCGAATCCTCCACTTCTTTGGCTGATGATAGACAAAAAGGTGTTCCACCCAGGAAACACTTCTGTGTGGCTACAGAGAATGCAGTCAGTGGATTGCTGCAGCAAACCACCTTAGCCAGAGGTCCCCTCACTCCAGGAGAGCCGCATCACATCCAATGACTAAGTAAGGTGGAATATTAATATAAATATTAAGGTGGAATGATCTGTACCCAATGTATTATCTCAGCTTGGCTTTTTCCTCTTCCTTAGCCTGCTCTCTTTTCTTTCACAGGTGCTGGTCTCTAAAAAACATCTTGCATCTCAAACTCTGTTTTGTTCTCTGTTTCTGAATACAAGTTGCTGATGCCAGTATGATTTCTCTGTTCTTTATTAGGACCCAGCCAAGATGCTAGGATTCTTTTCCCCCCTCACAAGGGCTATACTAACATTTCATAAACACCATCAAATCCAACTTCAACTAGCGATACTCATATTCAAGTGCCTCAGATCTCTAGGCATAGCTTCTGTTATAGAGTGCTTTTAAAAAAAAATATTTTTCCATACATGTGTGTGCGCACACACATGAGGAGACCAGAGGATAACATAGGTGTCATTTCTATTCATGTCATCCATACCTTTTTCAGTCTGATCTCTCAGTGACCTGGACTGCACCAATGAGGCTAGACTGGCTACCCTGGTGGCTTCAGGTATTGCCTATCTCCGTCCCACTAGAGCCAGGATTGCTGGCATACACTACACCACCAGCAGCATTTTTATGTAGGTACCCAGGATCAAACTCAGGTCCTCATCTTGCACGGAAAGGATTTGACCCACTGAGCTCTCTCCCTAGTCCTGTTTGCTTGCCTCCCGAGTTCCCAGGAATACTGTTTAACTGAATTCCCAGCTTCTATACTCAGATTTTCTCCTACATGAGCCCCTCCTATATATTCGAAATGATATTTGTGAGGTTCATTATATTGCTTCAGAACTTTCAAATTTGGATGTCTGCTGGGGATTCAAATAAAATCAATAAGATTAATTATAGAGACTAGCCAACCAAGTTCAAGGAAAGAGACTATGCTGCCTGCTTAGCAACTAAGCATAACAACTGGCTGCTTGTCCACACGCCATGCTATGATGCTGTCACCTGGCCACCTTTCCTGTCACTCCCCATCTCCTTGCTCAGTCCTCTGCAAGGAAAAGACCTTCTTCCCGGTTTTCAAACTAGCCAATCCCACTCCATCCTTGATGCCCATCTGCATGCTTCTGTCTACACCTGCTGTGCCCTTTCCCTAATTAATTCTCATTCTCCACATACTCGCTTAAATGCCCCTTCCTCTAAGAGCTTCCTTTAGCCATCCTGTCTATAATGGATCATTTACTTCTTCATTCCATCACTTCATCATGTCACATGACTGTCTTCTGTCGTTGCTTACTGAACGTCTTACATTTTGTGACGAGCGAATGGACCTGTTTACTTATGTCCCTTGCACTAGGCTATGAATTCCAGAGGGACAGGAAACGTCTTTCTCACTCACCCTATCAGCATAGGGACTAACACTGGGCCTTGTTCATAACAATTAGAATGAATAAACTTCCTCCCCATCAAATCCCAATTTTCCTCTATCCCACACACTTCAAAGCATCAACTATAGCCATGTGTGATCCATTGTCCCAGGTAATGGAATTCCTCCTCCTCCCCTTCCTCTCTCCCACTCTTCTCTTCTTTTCCATGATTTTATTTGACACGAGCTATTGCTATGTATCCCAGGCTTATTTCAATCTTGAAATTGTCCTGCCTCGGACTCACAAATTCTGGGATTATAGACATGTGCCATCAATTCCCTCCTCCTAACATTGCCACCCTGTCCTTTCTCCCCGTCTCCTCTCCTACTGTCTTAATGCAGACACTGGTCATTCCACACTTAGATGACTACCCACTCTCCCATAGGTCTCTCTGACTCCACTTCCTCCCTCTTCATCCTCCACACCTTGTCAGAGTGACCTTTGCAATATGCAAATCACCCCCAGGCTTAAAACCTGCTAATGGCTCCCGGTTGCTTGCATGGTAAAGTTCAACCTTCTTCGCATGACATGCAACATACTCTGAGCTTTCCTCTTCCCTGTGGCTGATCAGTCTTCTCCATCACCCCCTGACTGTTCTCTTCCTGCCTTTTTCCATCTCGTCCATTCTACCTCTAAAATCCCTTCCTATTTCATTCATTTCTCTAGATTTCCACAGGTATCAAGTTCACACAACCCTGGTCCCAGGGAGCATCCTTCGCTCTCAGTGCACATTGCTCTCAGCTTTAGTCATGGAAACTCCTGTCTCCTCTCTTTGCTTAAACTCCTTGTGTGGATGGAGGCTAAGGGATTCTGTATGACCTTGACTCCTCTAGCCACACCAGCCTTCCCACCCTAAGCATGCTTCACCTCAACTCAAGACCCTTGCGTCTACTTTGGTCATCACCCAAAATACTCAGTGATACCTTCTCCCCATGGCTTTTCACCCTTCATCTTAATTTTATTCCCTAGCCTAGACAAAGATTTCTTGATTGTCTTCTCATTCTTTACTGCTTGCCTTTGAAGCTCTTATCTACTTGAAGAGGTACAGAACAGAGGATAAAATAGCAAATTTCCCCAAAAACAAAAGTTGGAGTTAGGATCACCGGATTTGGTAAAGGGAGGTGGGAGCTGGGTCACTTCATGCAACATTGTGAATGCTGGTCCTTGGCTCCTCTTCACTCCTCAAGTGGTACTGGTTTTTACATCAGTATTTTCCACATGATTTCGAAGGTCTATACTATATCAGAGAGAGGCTAGGGTATGCGCTCAATTCAAATTCTGAAACAAATTAAATTGTGAATGGTTTGGGTTCGAGTTTTGTTTTTTAATGTTTGAGTATAATGATTCTCTCTCTTCCTTCCTTTCTGCTTCCTTCCCTCCTTCCTTCCCTCTCTCTCTCACAATATATGTGTTACTTTTAGCTTGTTAACTGAATAGATTTTCCATAACTACCCCTTATCTTATTCATTACTTAGACACTCATTGGTTTCCTCCTTTCCTAGGACTGGGGAAGGATCTGGGATAACAAGTACAGGATGGACCCAGAGTGGACCAGAGGGCGAGGGACCCACATCCAGATTCTCAGCAGCAGAAAGATGAGAAAGCAAGTGAAAGTCAAGATATTAAAACCCAAAGCAATGGACAGCAAAGAGACACATGTATAAGGCAGGTACCAAAGAGACAAGGCTACCAGAGCAGAGCCTTGAAGCTGTGGAGAATATGCCATAGCTATCAGTCATAACAGTGATTGGAAAAATTAAAAATCCTTTTTTTTTTTTTTGGACAGCTCAGCCAATTCCTATAAACACGGGCATGAGATCAGAGCCCACTGGGTGGTGGCATATGATTCTTGTGAACATTACACTTCCAGCAGAACTAGTTAAAAGCCAAGAAATATTAGGAACTGAAGCCGTGTCTAAGGGAGACTATGGGCAAGGGTTAGGGATCATATTCGCATCCCTATAAACTTCTAGCCATGAACAAATAGCAGATGGACACGGGAGAGATTTACAACCCTTTGGGCTTACTGCACAGGGCTTTTACCTACCAATAATACCCGTGACTCACGCAAGCTGGATCAGTGACCATCTCTTCATCCAAGTCCCCAACAGCCACAATGGAGACTCCAGATCAGACACTGGGTGTCTAACAGAACTGACTCCAGGCAAGGAGAGTGTGTGAGCAGAAAGATCAGAAATGGAATTGACACTGTCCACATTCTTGCCTTAGTAGAGAACCCCCAGGGGAGAAAAAAAATCATCTGTGTGAATCAGGGGCCCCTGCCTCAATTTGTTAAGAATTTCCCCGTGTCCTTTTTAAATATCACTGTTAATACCCCCTAGTGGCTCTGCCTCTGTTCTTTACCCTTTCATGCAGATATTATTAAAAACTAGTGTCAAAAAATGGAATTCTCCTAAGACCTTGTAAAAGTCAGCTGTGGGGTGGAGTCCACCCTCCTCACAAGCTGTCGTGATTTCTTCACCTAACACCGGCTTTCCAAACCCAGGATGGAAAGCCTGGCATTACCTCCCTTCCGTCATCAGGCTGCACCCATCCTGGACTGGAAACCTTGCTGTAAGCCTCACACTCCGTCCTTCTGCACATTTTACATCAAAATCTACTCCAGCCCCTCCATACCCTTGCAAATTACTCTTTTTTTCACCATCATTTTTGGGGCATCAGGGATGTGGCTCTGTCTTGGGATACTGATGAATTGCGCCTTTAAGACTCACCGACAGGGACAGACTCTGGTGCACAACACATAATGCTTTGAAGGAATCGTTTTAAATTTAGCAGTTTTGTTGTGGAAGCAAAAATATATAAAACAGTGTTATATTGCTAGGTAAGGTGTTACAGTGCCATGAATGCAATCCACAGAAGCTAGACACAAAGGAAGTATTGCATTCTTTTCGAGTTCAATTAAATTGACTTTAATATGGTTAAGAGAGAAAACAACCCTGTTAATAGTCCATGACCTTCTTTGTCTCTTCAAGGTCAAGAAGTAATAAAATTATTATTATTCTCTTAAATGTTTTATGTCTATCAAATCATTTGTCAACACAACCCTCTCAGTTAAGCACTATTATTTTCATTTTATAGATGAAGATATTGAGGCATGGAGATCTTCATTCCAAGTTCACAGAGTGGAGAGAGAAGCTGATGAATGAGCATGTTGTATAGTGTTTGTGATCGTGGAGAACAGAAGGCCCAGCACTTAGAGGTAGTCTAAGGGAAGGGAAGGGTCTCTCTCTCTCTCAGTCAAAGCTGTCTGTCTGTCCTTATTAACCTACATCTCCTGTCCCAGGGGTGTTTAGACTGCCTGAATTTTTGCTTTCTTTGGCTTCAATCCTTTGAGTCACTTTCTGATCACAAACCAACACAAAAGCCTGGCCCATTTGCCTCAGTGCTGCCAGACTTGTTCAGAATTCCATATGAGATCCACTATGATCTCTGAGCACTGGATTTCGTGTGCAAGTAGAGGCTGACTCTCCAGTTCTCACAAAAACTCCCAGCGATCGACTTTCCCCTCTTTCCATGCCAGCCTGAAATTGAATCCCAGAACTCCCGTAACTTCAGCTCCAAGCTCCAACCTCTAGCCTTCTTCCCTCTGTGACAGCCCAGTGTGACCTCCTCAGGAAAGCCTGAAGCACAAACCATTTCCTTCTTGTTCCTTCTAAAGCAAAATAATGAACATTTCCAGGGAAGTGATGGAAGTGGAAAAAATTATACCAAATAAAGAATTGCACATTCTCGCTCATAATTGGATCATCACTTTTAAAGTCTGTATGTATATGAATGATGGATGCAAGAGTGAGGACAGGATATGAGTGAAGACAAGAGACCAGCAGAGGGGACAAAGGTGACAAGAATGGGAGAGAGGACAAAGGAAAGAGAGAGTCTGAGAGCAGAAGGGAGGTTTTGTTGGGGGACAGAGCACAGTGGGGGATGACAGGGAAGAGGGGAAGGGAAAGCATGCAACAAAATTTGTTTGAAAACACCATAACAAAACCTCCTTCTTCATATGCCAATAAAAAATATTTTTAAAAGAAAATACCCAATTTATTCAACCTTGGCGAGTTCACACTGTTTTTTTACTCACCTTTAGCACTAAAATAGGATTCTCTTGGGGCCATGCCATACCTCACATCCCTCCTCAAGTCTCACTGCACCTCCTGCCTCCATACACCCCTGTGCTATCGTTTCCTCCATCCCACCTCCTTCCACAGAACCTCTCCTGAGCTCCCATGTGCCACACCCATTACAGAGAGCTTCAAAAGAGGCTTCTGCATCTGGGAATTTATTAAACAAAGCCAAAGGACCAAAACTAGCAAATGAATTGGTCCAAGTGGTCATGGATGGCTACCAGATTTACTGAGGAGAGACAACCAGGCATCATTCCCTACTTTCTGATAAGAAAACAAGCAAACAAAAACTCCTCAGTCTGATCATGTCTAAATCTATGCTAAACAACACAGCTGCTGCAACGGGCACTTGGAATGTGACTCAGTTTACCAAGATGTGTTACAAGTAGAAAATATATACCAGTTTAAAAAAATTAGTATCAAAAATGCAAAAAAATAAGAATGACTTTATTGATCCATGTGTTGGAATAATAACATGTTGGGTATATTGGGTTAAATAAGATATAATTGTTTCTTTTTTGAAAATGAATCTGAAACTCTTGTTCCAGCCTGCCCTTTGTCTGGTCCTGAAGTCCAAAGAAGTGTGGGAACAGCTCAAAGTAGTCAATGAAAGTCAGTATTGGGAGAAAAGTTTATTTGACCCTCAATCAAGGGGATCAAGCTTAATTTAATTTTATTTAATAATTCCATGCATGCACATAATGTATTTTGATTATAATTATCCCATTACTCCCTTTTTAAAATATTTATTTATTTGCAAGCAAAGAGAGATAGACAGAAGAGAGACAGAGAGAATGAGTGCACCAGGGCCTCCATCTGTTGCAAATGAACTCCAGATGCATGAACCACTTTGTGCATGTGGCTTTGCATGGGTACTGGGCAACTGAACCCAAGTCAGATGGGCAGCTTAGCAAACAACTACATCATTAGAGAGTATGACTCTCACTCTTCCAGGAACCATTTACAGGGGTTTGAGCCAGATTCCCTCCATAAACTCAAGTGTTTTGAATTCAGGGTTCTCAGCTGGTAGCAATTTGAGAGGCGGAGCCTTGCTAGAAGAGGTGTGCTGTCGTGGGGGAGTTTTGAGGTGTTCTCATCAGCTCTCCCTTGCCAGAGCTTGGCTCATTCCCTTGCTGCTGTTTTCTACCATCTATGGCAAGAGGTGATGTACAGCCTTGGCTCTCTGGTCCTTCCTCTGTCATGAAGCTTTCCTTTGAGACTGTAAGCCAAAATCAACTCTTTTCTCCCATTACCTGATTTTGGTCAGGTGTGTGTGTGTGTGTGTGTGTGTGTGTGTGTGTGTGTGTGTGCGCGCGCGCACCTAATCTAGTAGGAGTGGTCTTGTGAGCTCCTCCCCATCCACGATGGAATGCTCATGGGCTCAGTCTTGTGTCAGAGACCTATAGCAGTTGTGAGCTCAAGAGAGTACCAGCTCTGCTGTGTGCAGTATCAGATTCTGTTAAAATTTCTATGCTTCACGGAGGGCCAGATACTCATAGATCTCGTGATGGACAGAAGATAGAGGCCAAAGGAGGAATCCTCAAGAAAGACTCCAGCCAGTGTGACAGGCCTGGAGTAATGGACTGGCTCTTCATGCTGCACTAACACCCAGGCTTTCTTTCAGCACCCAGTGGCTTTGACCTTGAGCTTTAATTGCAGTGTTGTCCTCCCACTTCCCTGCCTGAGTTCTGGGCCTCTTCCCCATCTCCACCTCTGTGGTAGGAAATAGGACTTGAGTATTTATTCTAAAGATTTTGAAATTTCACAAAAGCCCAAAGAAACTGATTCCTTGCCATGAGTATGGTACATATCACAGGGCTCAGGTCAGGCTGTGCACCCCATTCTATCCCTCCAAGGAGAGTGAGCCATGTGATGCTGTCAAACC
>PVHP010022976.1:9700-27932 GCA_004024765.1 Zapus hudsonius
TCCCTCTCCCTCTCCCTCTCTCTCTCTCTCCTTACCGGCTACCATGAATTGAAGAGGCTTACTCCAACAGTCCCAACATGAGGCAGTCTTTTTTCATGGGCCCAAAAAATAACAATGAGCCAACTATTGACTAAAAAGTCCAAAACCATGAGCCAAATAAGCCATTCCTCTGTTTAAATGAGTATTTTAAAATGAGTGGTTTTTTTTCACAATGGTACTAACCTGAATACTACACAATATTTTGTACCATATATTCAAAATTAACTCAAAATGGATATTATACCTAAGTGCAAAATCCAAAACTATAAAACTTTTAGAAGATCTTTATGACCTTTACTAAGGGAAAGATGTCTTAGATATAATAGCAGCATCACAATTCCTGAAAGGAAAAAAAAATACAGTATATTACATCAAAATTAAGAGCTTCTCTTTTAATCACACTCGTAAGGGAATGAAAGCCACAAAATTGAAACAAATATTTCTGAATTATGAATCTAATAAAGGGATCATGTTTTCGGTATATAAAGTTGTTTGTTTCCTGATTAGTGTCTGGATAAAACATGCATCCGTTTTAAGGTTTATAAAATGTGAATTGACACTTCAGAGAAGATAAATAGATGCCAAATGAACACATTGCAAAGATGTTCGACGCCATTATATTGTCCATGCAAGTCACACAAGGAGGTACCACCTCTCTCCTGTTAGACTGACTAAAATTACAAAGACATGTCAAGGAGTGATGCCACATCCGGCTGGGAATACTGCACAAGCACATTAGAAAAAAAGGCAGTTTATTTATTTCTTATTTTCTTTCATCATCTTCTCTTTTAAATAAATTTATTTATTGTTGTTAATAAGTAGAAACACTGTATGAACAAGTCTTGTGTTGGTATCCCCATTTCCCTCCTCCCTGTCCCCAATCCACTGAGGGCCCTCCTCAATGGGATTGCTGGAATGTTCCATGGGATGGAGGGCTATCTATGAATTGTCTAAGCAGTAGCCAGTTGTTTCTTTTCTTTTCTTTTTTTTAAAAATATTTTATTTATTCACTTTCAATCAGAGAGAGAGAGAAAAAGAGAGAGAGAGAGAGAGAGAGAGAGAGAGAGAGAGAGAGAGAGAGAGAGAGAGAGCACCAGGACCACCACCTTGTGGGTCTGGCATATGTGGGTCCTGGGGAACCGAACCAGGGCCCTTAGGTACTGGAGGCTAGTGCCCTAACTGCTGAGCCATTTCTCCAACCCTTTTCTTTTTTCTTTTTTTTTTTTTGAGGAAGTCAATGTCTCTGGATATTCCCCACCACCACCACCATAACTCTTACAATCTTTCCACCCCCTTTTCCACAAAAATTCCCTGAGCCATGGAGCGTGAGTTTTAAGTCTGCTTTACTGTTGAGCCTTAAGATCTCTGTGTTTCTCCTTTGGACTATTTTGAGTGTCCTCAGTATCTGTCTTCATTTCCCTTGCATTGGTTGTCTGACTTGCTGTGGAGGTAGCTGTCTTGCTCATCTCGCCACTTCCTCTATGGTTTCATTTGAGCCCTAGATAATGAGTTAGGAGTGGTTCATCTCCTGCCTGGGTGTCAGCCATCATCTTGGGTCTTGTTGGTGGAACTGTGTTGCTCAAGGTTCTCGGTGCCTTGTGAAAAATACAAACCGAATCTCCAATGGAGAATGAGGTCAATGTAGGTTAAATGGGGAAAACATTGTTAATTTGGGGACATACTAATGGCTGTAGCCTCTCTGTAGGCCCATGGTTAGTTCCTCTTGGAGTCTGGATTCTTGGTATCCATAAGAATTTGCCTTGGACCCCAGTTCCAGCTAAGGGTTCCTTGCCACCGAGTGGATCTCTTATCCAATCAGAGATCCATTGATTACCTGCCTAGGTTAAGTGCCACTATTGCACAAGCGAGGACTTCTTGCTTTGCAGGTCTCTGCCTTATTATAGTGTCCTCTGCATTCTCAGACCATTGGTCACTGTTGTTCAGCAATGTCCCCTGATTTCTCTGAATATTGTTGGCCAATTTCCCTTGGCAGCTCACGCAGCACCTTCCAGCACTACACAGGCTAATCATCTGGGAGCTAGCTTCCTTTCCGGATCTAGCAGGGTATCCTGGTTTTAATTGATAGCAGCTGTGGTATCTTCAGTAGTAGGGCCATATTTTTTGCCTGGGACTGGTAATCAAGAGCTCTGACATAAGTCTGTCTTGTTTTAGGGACCTCGTAGTCTCTTTGATCAACAGCTCAGTGCGGGGAAAAAAACAAGTTCTGGGACTGGGAGCTACAAGCCAGAGCCACTTGTATCCTTGGCTGCAAGGCAAATTCAAGACCAGCCTGGGCTACATGAGACCCTACCTCAAAAACAAACAAGAAAACAATCTCAAATTAACCTCAAAATGATTTCACTGACTGGAAGAAAATAAACAAAATATAATGCACATGACTTGTTTTATATAAAATTCTAGGCAATGGAGATTAACCTAAAGTAATGTATATCAGATATTGGCTATCTATGGAGGGAGGTTGGAAGTTGAGAAACAGAGAAATAATCAAAAGGCATAAGGAGACTTTGGTATGGATGGATATGGCCATAACCTTGCTGGTGATAATTATTTCCCACATGTACACTTGTTAAAACTTGTCAAATTATACATTTTAATCATGCAGTTTATTTATGCCTATTATTTATCAATAATGCTATTATATTTTCATTTATTAAGTGGTTGTGAATACCAACTAAGGCCACGTGACCAGTTACAAAAATGAGGGCTGTAATTGCCATGAGTTTTTTATTTTGTTTTGTTTTATATTACTTGCTAAGAATGTTTGCCCATATGTATACCAATATAGTTGTTTTTCTTCTATTATGGAATTAATATTAGTTAAGATTATATCATTAATCATTGTTGAATTTATATTAGTTTGCATTTGCCTAGTCTTTCCTTGTATGCCTCATTAAGGTTGGAAATGTTTACAAAACTCTAAATTAAAGGGCCTTGCCTTGTGTTGGGAGGAGATTATGCCTTCCCAGTTATATGTGAGATAGTTATATCATGTTAGGTAAAATTATGATCTGGTTACTGTCTTCATTTAGAAATTAAGCAAGATGTAAGGATATATGGTTTGATGTCAAGTTGACAAGGGGTGGACTGTGATGGTTAAGTTTTGATGTCAACTTGACCTTTCAAGTAATCTTGGGTGGGTCTCTGAGGATGTTCACAGGAAGGCAGCCTCTCAGTAGGGGGCAGGATGTGAGAAAACTCAAAGAAGCTAAAAGTAAACATCCTTTGCTGTGTGGGCAGTGCAGGAAGGAAATTCCAGAGAATCAGGAAGCTGTTAAGTCTGGGATAGGGTTGTAAGACCCCACCCTAAGGCTATATAAAGGGGAAGAAATTCTCTGCCTCCCTACTTGTTGGCTGCTGGTGCTTGTTTGTGCCTTGCACTCGCATCCTGCTCTCCTATCCTTCCTGGATATTGGAACCCAGTTTCCTTAGCCTCACATTGTGGACTGAAGAGCAGCCGCTCCCCAGGGAGCCATAAGGCCTTCTGGGGTAGATTGGGACTGCTGAGGCCTCCAGCCACATGGACTGAACAGCTACTGGTTTCTTCACCTGTGGGCCTGCAGACTGCTATTGTTGGACTGTCATAAGCTACCCCAATAAATGCCCTTTTACTACAATCCATTCTGTCAACTCTGTTTTCTCTAGAGAACCCTGACTAATACAGTGGTCAATATATACTAAGTACTGTCTTCTATTTGAAATTGTCCCCTAACTGGCTCTGCATTTTCTTTTGTTTCTCTCTTAATGAATCTCTTTGTTATTTTTCTTGTTGCTATGACAAACTGACCAATAAGCAACAACTTCAAGGTTTATTTTGACTCATGGTTTGAAGGTACAGTCATCATTGCAGGGAAGGCATGGAGGTGGGAATACCTCACAGCTGTGATAACAGGGGCATCAGACTGTTTGCACACATCTTTTATTTAGTCTGGGCTCCAAGCCCATGGGATGGTACCACCCACATTCAGGGTGAGTCTTCCCTCCACATTTAAGTTAATCCTCTCTGAAAATACCTTCACACACACACCCAAAGGCGTGGATCAAAAATAAAATTCTAAATCCATTAAGTTAGCAATGAAGATTAGCCATCCCAATTACCCCTTGACAACTTGACACCCAAATACATTACTTAAAAAAAAAAACAACTACAACATCTCACCCCTGATCTCCAAAGTCTCATGTTTAGCTCACTATAAAAAACGCATGTAGTTCAACTTCAAACATCTTCATCGTCTTACCAGTCCCAACACTGTTCAGAAGGTTGACTGTGAATGTCTATAGAATCAAAGCAAATAAGGTATGTGCTTCTAATACACAATGACGCAGAGTAAACCTTCCCATTCCAATGAGGAATTGTAGGAGAAGAGGGAAAGACCCAAACCCAGCAGGGCAAACATCCAGTCTCAGGGCTCTGTATTCAATGTCAGGGACTCCTGGTGCCATCATCTGGGCTCCATAGCTCTGTGTTATGAAGCATTCATGACCCCTCGGGCAGCTCACTCAGTATCTGCCACGTCCTTGGTGAACATCCTCCGTCTCTAACATCTCCAGTATCCCAAGGTCTCTGCTGTCATTTAGGCTTTACAGATTCACCGAGGCTTCTTACCTTGCAGATTCCAGAAACCAAATTTCTCACACATGACCTGGCCTCTATTGCTTTTCGTTATCTGTTGCTAGAATGAAATACCTAAAGCCAACTTTTTAAGCTATTACTTAGTATATCATTCGAGAGGTTGTGGAGTCCACAAGAATGGTGCCAGCATCCCTGCACACAGTGGCGGACACCACAGAGTGAAACAGCAATCCTGCTAACTTGGGTTTCTTTCTCTCATAAAATGCCATCCTGGGAACCTCACCCCAGGAGCTCGTCTAATCTGAATTGCCTCTTAAATCCAACCTACAAAAAAAAAAAATCCAACCTACAAATACTATTACCATATGAATTGTCTAACACTTAAAGTTTAGAAGGACACCTTCAACCACAACATCCTTGAGTCATGTTATCGTACCTGGCAAAAGAGACCTTGTAGTTCCCACTCAGGTTAGTGTCTGCAGGTGGGCAGATAATCTTAGCTTTTCCAGTGGACCCAATCGAATCAAATGGGTCCTTAAAAACAAAGACTGTTTCCTGGCTGGAGTCAGAGAGCAGGGATAACATGGGAAGTATTTGATACTCTGTTGCTGACTCTGAGATGTGAGGAATTATGCACACAGCCTGGATAGAGGCTACCAGTTGTTAGAAAAAGTGGGAAAATGGATTCTTCCATTGAGATTCTGTGGAGATTTGCATGTAAAATATCTTCCATAGGTTTGTGTGTATGTATTTAATACTTGGTCCACAGCTGGTGGTAACTTGGGAAGGTTGTGAAACCTTTGGGAGGTGGAGCCTTGTGGAAGGAGGTGTGTCACTGGGAGTGGACCCCGAGATTTAGTAGTTCAGCCCATTGGGTGCTCAGAGCTTGCTCACTCAGACTACCTCCAGCCTGCTGCTGTGACAAGATATGACACCTAGCCACCTATTCTGACATGCTTTCCCGGCCATGATGAAACTTGCCCTCGGGACTGTAAAATCAACCCCTTCCTCCCAGAAGCTGATTCTTGTAGAGTGTTTGGTCTCGGCAACAAGAAGGTAACTGCTACAGGTTCCAAATAAGGAAGCAACCCTGCCCACACCTTGATTTCAGGTCAGTGAGACTTGGGCTGACCCTGCAGAACTGTAAGAAAGTGAAGTTCTGTTTGCAATAGAAAACTAATCCAAGCAGGAAAAAATATCAGGATCCATTAATGATGCCTATCATGGATACTATAATGGAAAGAAAGATGTAGGCTATACATTTATGGTGTCTGCTGTATGCCAAAGTCTACACAAAGTGCTTTATAAAGGGGCCTTCATACAGATCCTCATCTTCATACAGATCCTCAATAGGACCGCTCCCTTTGAGAGGCACAGATAATTAAGACAATTAAGACCTTTATTCAGGATCTGAACTCTAAATGCTGGGCTGCTCACTGCTTCCGGAGCACCCATGCAACATTACGTGACCTAGGTCTCAAGTGTTGACAGAAAACAAGAACAAGCATAGATGAAGAGCCTTGTCTTGGAACAGTACTCCTGGCCCTGGAAGCGGTGCGCATAGAGTTATTAGCACAGCTGGAGAGCCTATAAGTGTCTTGGGAGTGGAGAAGGAACAATACATTTCTAATATTTAGTAATTATCATGAAAATTATTTGCCTCTTGTTTACACTTAAACTTCAGCACAGAGGAACACCACTTATTTTCTCTCAGCAGGACGTGTGTGACGCATCCAGCCAGCTGCCTCCCACTTGTTTGGGCCTCTGCTCAAGGGGCTTTACAGCCATTCATCCTTCTTGCCCTGGCTACTTCGGCCAAGAATGCTTCAGGCGCCTGGGCCTTGGACTGTAGTACTGGATTCCCTCTCTGCAGTGAAATTGTAACACCATGTGTTGGAGGAAGGAAGGGAGCAAGACCCCAGGCATCCCTCAGAACAGAGCTGCAGAATCAGGCCTGGGCACACGCATCTGCCAGTTGGCCATCTTTAGAAGAAAGTTAATGAGTTGTGGAAACCTCAAAAGGTTAAAAGCCTGAATGCAGCAATGAGTAATTCTACACTGTCACCTCACTGAGCCTATTTTTCCATGTGTGTGCATGGTCATATGTGTGTGAGCATCTAATGCTGTGGTAAAGAACTCAGTCAAAAGATATTAGCTAGTATTCAGTGTTTCCTGAGGCCTGGGGTCGGCTTACCCTCCTCTCTTTGCTTATCGATCATAAAATAAAACACAGACAAGGAAAACCTTCCCCAACTGCTATATGGCACAACAAGACACACACCAAAATAACCACCACCAGCTCAAGAAAGAGAACATTCCAGAAGTCATCCCAAATCCCTCCCCCCCATTTCACAGCATCAAAGTTACCATAATCTTGATTTGTGTGGGAATGACTTCATTTCATCAGCCAGTATCATGTCTAGAAACTGTAGCTTACTCTGGGGTTTGTGTCTTGCATGGCTACATCAGTGCCAGGTCTCCATACCTCACTCACCACGGGTTTTTCTCTTACTGTTCATCTGGCTTACCTTCTGAGACTTCGTCTTCTCCCTGCCCTCTCTTCTCAACTGTTAGCTGCACTTCTTTTTCCTCGTCTCTGTTGTCTAGATCCTGATCAGTAAAGACTCTGCTCCACATGCACTCCTAGCATGGAGGGAGCCCTGGTGTTCTGGAGAGCTCCCACTGCCTACACCTCTTCCCAGCTCCCTTTGTTCCCCATCTGCTGGCTCAGACAACGTGTCTCAGTGCTGCAGCAATGGTCCTCTCCCATTGGCTCATGTGTGCTTCAGGGTGCCTGTGAAGCCTGTGTGTGTGTTCAAAATCTCAGGTCTACACCAAACCCCTGAATTCCCCTTCTGTGGTCTTGCAGAAACACCCAGTGGGTAGGAGAGCACTTACTGCTTTGTTCCTATAGCTGCGGATTCATGGGGGGAACTTGACATCTAATGTTTCTTATATTTGTTCTATCTTTAAGTGGCTATTGGAATAAGCTCAAAAATGACGCCACCATAATTCTCCTCGTCCCAAATCCCTTAGAACTCTTGATTTTTGATTGCAGGAACCTATCTCCTTCTATCCATAATCATGGATAGCTAAAAACTTATCCCATGAGGACCCGCCTTATAATCCACCCAGCTCTGCTTTCCATCAACGGTGGTAGAAGGAATCCATTTATTTTCTGGAAAGACAGATTTTCACAATAGACAGGATAAAAGAGATCATTCAAAACACAGCTTCTAAGCAGAGGGAATTTCATAGGTCCTCAGCAGGAGGAATTTGAATATTCAAAATCCCTTCCATCTCTAGTATGGTAAGGTCCCCAATAGTACAGGAAGGTTCCCCCAAGCACCTCTACCTTAACTTAAGGTTACTAAAATCCTGGATGTTCAACCTCTAACCTATTGAATTTGAGATATCTGAAGCACCGTTACTTGTATATTTTATTATTACAGGCATGGAATTGGGATTATAAAAGTGACCTCCATCTTTGCTTAACTATGTTAAGCGACAGTATGTTAAGCAAAAGTTAATATAGTCAATCCTGGACCACAGCAGCCAGCATTTACTATATTAACTATATCAGAGCTATCCACAGTGTCCAGCACTGACTACATTAACTATATTAGAGCTACCCACAGCATCCAGCATTGCTCCTGCCCCACAAGCTTGCATTCTGTGTCAGTGCTCAGCATTGCCATGATTCTATTCCTATTTCATATTTGTAAGGAAGAGCAGATAATATTAGATCAATAGAGAAAATTTTGAAGGTCTTCATTAGTAGTTTTCTTAATAACTTTCTGTCTTTATAGAAAGAAAGGGGATAAGTCAGTTTGCAGGGCTGGAGAGATTTCTCAGTGGTTAAAGATGAGTGCTTGGAAAGCCTAAAATAGCCTTGTTTCAATCCCCCAGCATCCACATAAAGCCAGATGCACAAAGTGGTGCCTATGTCTGGAGTTTGCAGTAGCAGGAGGCCCTGATGCACCCATGCTTTCTCTACTTCCCCTCTAAATAAATAAATAAATAAATAAATAAATAAATAAATAAATAAATAAATAAATAAATAAATAAATAGAAAGTTATTAAAAATAATAATTAACTTACACACAAAAACAGTTTTAGATTTCTGGTGCTGTTCCTACCAGCTGTATTTAGCAAACAGACTAGCAGTTTGGAGTTTGGAAAAAGAAGATCCTAGACTCTGATTTCTGGCCCTTCTCCTAGGCAGAAGAATATCTAGAAGGTCCCATTTGAGGATGCTGATTGGACCCCAATAATAATTAACAAGATCATTCTGGAAGCAATATTTTATTGTGGTAGTGAAAGACAAATGTCGAGCTGGGTATGGCAGTACACACCTTAAATCCCAGCACTTGGGAGGCAGAGGTAGGAAGTGTGAGTTCAAGGCCAGCCTGGAATTACAGAGTGTATTCTAGATCAGCTGGGGCTAGAGTGAGACCCTACACCCTACCTGGAATAAAAAAACACGATCTACACCAGACACCATCAAGGCAAGAAGTACTCACCTGTGTAATGGTGAGCTTAAACCAGGCGGGTAATCAACAGCTCTCTGATTGGCTTAGATATCCACTCAGTGGCAAGGAACCCTTAGTTGGAATTGCGATCCAACACAAGTTTTTATGGACACCAAGAACCCAGACTCCAAGGGGAAACCTCCAACTATCCATGGACCTACAGAGAGGCTACACCCATGAAAAATTTCCCAAGTTATCAATGTTTGTCTCACATAACCTATACTGATCTCATTCTCCTTTGGAGATTCTGTTTGTATTTTTCAGAAGGCAGTGTGAACTGTAGACAACCCAATTCAAGTCCACCAATAAGACCTGAGACGATGGATGACTCCCAGGCAGGAGATGAACCACCCCTATCTCATCTTCTGGGTCTCAAATGAAGCCATAAAGGAAGTAGTGAGATGAGCAAGAGTGCTTCTTCCATAGCAAGTCAGACAACCTATGCAAGGTGATGGAGACAGACACGGAAAATACTCAAAGTAGTCCACAGCAGATACCCAGAGACTCTAAAGACCTCAACAGTAAAGCAGACTTAGAACTCACCCACCATGGCTTAAGGAATTTTGCAGAAGAGGGGGATGGAAATATTGTAAGAGCCACGGTGGGAGGGGGGGAATATCCAGAGGCATTGCCCCCCTCAAAACGATAACAACAACTGGTGACTACTTGCACAATTCCTGGCCCTCCATCCCATGGAGGGACCTCAGTGGATTGGGGACAGGGAGGAGGGAAATGGGGATACCAACACAAGACATGTTCATATAGTGTTTCTAATTAACAATAAATAAAATAAAAATTAAAAAAATAAAAGATAAATGTCAAAGGTCTAGAATATTCTAGAATCTTTCCTGTTTCTCTCTATTAAAAGTTTTTCACCTCTATCCTGAGAATTTGAGGAATCTAAAGGATGTCAGGGATTCTAAAAATATCCTCCATATATATATATATATATATATATATATATATATATATATATATATATAATTTTATTTGCTTTATAAACTTTTTATATATTTATTTGCATGTGACACATGTGCCCAGGGTGTCTTGCCACTGTAAATGAATGCCCGTCCAGTTTTCCATGAAGTGACTAATTGGACCCAGGTCAGCAACTTTGCAAGCAAGCACTTTAAAGACTGAGCCATTTCCCCAGCCCTAATATCAAATTTTGGAACCTACAAAATAAACATATGCTGCCACATAGCTCTTTGACCCATTTTAACAGCTAAAATTTTGCCTGCGATTAGTCAAGAAAAGGTGTAGCTGAAACTCATCCTGTGTTAGGTAGCTAGAAGGGCATTGTCAGGTTTGGAGGCCACTGAAGACAGACTCTTCTTTCCTCATGGTCAGCTTAATCTCTCCTTAAAATGGAAAATGCCACATGAAAGGGAGGATGAAGAAAATATCACGATTTTATTAAGGCCCATGAAGAGAAGCTCTTCCTGGTCAGAAGAATAAAATCTGAGTTCTGCTTCTGACCCTGAGTGGAGACATGACATATTCTAAGCTACCCAAAACGTAAGGTTACAACCACATCCCGTGGTCCCCTCCTGGAGAGTTAAGCCCACTCAGTCTGTCAATCGTCTGAGCAGGAGACCACCCTTCAGAGAAGCTGATTTGCTAAGGAGATGGGAGGAATGCTTATACTCTTAATGGGATAATGTACTGATATCAGCGGAAGCCTCTCCATCAGTGAAACTCTTCCAGGCTCTTCTGCTAGTGCCAGCACATGCTCACCCTGATACTGGGCTTTTCTAGTTTCTCGAGACATCTCCTTCTGCTTTACTGACTCCTCATCGTCCATGAACCAGCTCTTCCTGGTCATAAGGACTTGCCTTGTAGAAACTCTGAAACCTTGTATGTGCGTCCATGATCCACATGAATGTAGACCTTAGCCACAGGACTCAAGATCTCAGTCCCTGTTGAGTTTTTCACTCACTGGGCTTTTGGTCCAGGGGATTGTTTGGCAAAAGAAGACTTGTCATGAAAAATTCAGATCTGGGCTTCGCTCTTTAATGTCTATGTGATGTCCCTTCTCGGTCTATTGAGGAGGGTGGTGGCTGTTTTCTAATAATAGGAAGCAGTTAAACCAGAAGGTTCTATAAGAAAGTTCTTTAGAACCAGAAAGATGATATGTGACTACAAATTAGTATCCATGTTAATTTTCTATGAATGTTTGAAAGTAGAGAATCTGATGTAAAATTCAGTCATCTCTATCTGTTTCATCCTTCTGGAAGAGATTAACTGTGCCAATGGAGGAGTCCTTTACCCTTCTCCTACCATCACCCTGACCATAGGAATCCACTCAGCTCTACACTTAATCACGTGATTTGCCATGGTCAATAGCATGTTAGTAAAGGAACACAGGTAAAGGTTTGAAAAGTACTTGTAGGCCTGGGAATGCTTTCTGTGTTAGTGAACATTTCATTGCTGACAAAAATCAGTTTAAGGGAAGAAGGGTTCATTTGAGTTTCTAGTTCTAGGCTGTGCTCTGTCACAGTGGTGGGGAAGGCAGTGTGGGAACACGTGTGACCCAGCAGGGAGAACATGGAGAGCATTGAATGCTGCTTGCTCAGCTCACTTTCGCCTTTTATAGGGTCCAGGAACACAGCCCATGGGATAGTGCTACCCACGGTAACAGTGAGTCCTCCCATCCCTACTAACCTAATCTAGAAAACCCCCAAAGACACAAGGAGGGTTTTGTTTCCATGGTGACTCCAAATTCTATCAGATTGACAAGCAGAGATCAACCATCACATTCTACTTGCTGTAGACATGCCTGGGCTAGCCCACCTAGGTTTGCCTGCTATCTGGGCTAGCCTGGGGGAGGATGGCTGATATGAAACAAAGGCAAGCTGACTGGTGTGACCAGTTTCCCCAGTCAAGATCACCATAGACCAGATATAGGAGCCTAAACCAGAAAACTGCCCAGCTGAGCTCAGCCTAAATTTCCAACTAGCAGATTTGTGAACTAATGAAATAGTCATTGTTTTAACCCATTTATCTTTGTAATGATCTTTTTCTACATCTTTTTTTGTGTCAAACTGTTATACTCTCTGACTTTTCCAGTCCTCTAAAGTTAAGTATAATTTCTGGATTTTTTTTGGAAGCTTTCTAACATTCGGATATTCCATGAAGTGGTTATTACAGAGTTCCACCTCTCAGCTCCACACTATCCGTGAGAGATAGGTGTGGCTGTGACCGTGTTACAGATGAGGAAGCTGAGGGTCAGAGAAGTAAAGTTAGTTACCTGAGGTCACATAGTAAGAGCCACAGGACTAGATTCTTGCTCCAAAAGGTCATTCTTCACCCAGCTTCTCAGTCTCCGGGGCACTGATGGATTGCCTGACACCATCCCTCGAAGGTCAGACTCACCCTGCTTGGCCTTTATCTGGTATCATAGTGGTTGATCTTGGATTACAGCCCTTCCTCATCACTCTATTCCCTTGTCACTCTGGAAAAAAAATGATGTATGTATTGGCATACTTGTTTGACTCCTCCGAAGTCACAAACTGTTGCTTTCTTCATGAGTATTCTTTGTAAATAAACACGGAGGGGAGTGTTTCCAACTGTCTTGGGAGGGAATGAAGCGTTCGTCCAGATTTGGTCTGACTTCTCACCTCTGGTTCCTGTCCCAATATTTCACTCCCATCAGAAGTTACTTTTAAGTTGTAGTTCTATACAAAAAGCATTTTTCACAGAGGGCCTTGAAAGGCTCTGGGCTCTCTGCTCAAGGGAGGGCTGACTATCCCTCAACTCCACCCCTTGGTCTGGAGAATTTATTTTGGTCAGTACAAGATTCAAGGGTTTTCTCAGTGAAGTCACCAGTGCGTTTTGCTTTTCCAACCTGGGCCATGCATGGTTCCTTAAGGAAGGCTGATCTATTTGTCACCTGGAGCACAAGGTACTGTTTGCCAATGAATAAGAAGCAGATTTGCCACACAGACCCTACTTCTTGGCCTCAATCACACCATGGTATCAGCATCACAGGCATTTCTGGTGTGGGTCCATCTGGAAGAAGGTTAATGGGGGCAAATTTACCAAATGGCATTTTGAAATTTGATCTTAGACTGGAAGACTAAGACATTCATTATTTTTTTCAGATGGCTACCCCTGATCCAAAATCCTTCTCTTTTCTCTGAGCTCAGCCTATTTCTCTCTTTGCCATGAAAAGCTCCTTGACTCTTTGCTCGTGATAATTTCCCCCTTTTATGAATGATCAGAGAACCTTAAGCACTTGGCTCTGTCTCTGTCTCTGTCTCTGTCTCTCTGTGTGTGTGTGTGTGTATGTGTGTGTGTGCCTTATGTTGAATGTGTGGTATGGTTTATATATAGTGTATGCATGTGTGTACACATATCCCTGAGTGCAAACATACAGAAGCCAAGGAGAACACAGTGTCTTCTACCCCTTTTCTACATTGTTTCTTTGAGGCAGGGTCTCTCACTGAACCCGGAGCTGCAGTTTTCAGTCAGACCATCTGGACCAGTAAACCCCAGTGATTTTCATGTCTCTGACCCACTCAGGACTGGAGTTACAAGCATGTATAGCTTCCCGTGTGGGTGCTGGGGACATAAACTCAAGTGGTCTTGGGTTCTCATGCCTGTGCATCAAGCACGCTTATTCACTGACCGATTTCCATGGTCCCTGTCTGATCATTTATTTAGCCTGTACTTACAAAGTACATACCTGTGTCTGCTTCCCCTTCAGTTACAAGTTAAACTTGAATGCATATTGAAAGTCTTCCAGTCTAAGGTCAAATTTCAAAATGCCATTTGGCAAATTTACCCCCATTAACCTTCTTCCAGATGGACCCACACCAGAAATGCCAGTGATGCTGATACCACTGAGAAACAGCCGGCTGTCTCCTTGCAGAAGAATGGTTACCTGAGCTCACATAATCTCTCTTGTATAAGGCATTAGGTCTGATCTCTGTCCCTTGCAGCCAGTCACACCCTAATTAATACAACTGGTCACTTTCACATTGTTCAGACATGCCTCCTCCTTCTTGCGTGCTGGAAAGCAGTCAGTAGCATATGGCGGGTGGTTTCTGGGGCTCTGGCTGGCACCATTCTGAGGTTTCACACATTTTCAAGGCAGCAAGTGACACCTGGGACCACTTGGGGCATCTCCCTCTCCTCACTTACAATCAAAGCTCACATCGCACCAGCAGGGCTTATTATTCATGGTGGTTAAACTCCTGCAGGCAAGGTGAGAATACATTAACCCTTCCCTGTGAAGCGTCGCCCTTTCTGCCAGCTTACACAGTGCTGCTAATGGGTGAGACAAACCACTGTGCACTGTGCTTCCTATCGATGATCCCTTAGGTGGATTTGTGCAAATCTTGTCTCTGTCCCAGGTACTTGGGTGGGTCAAAGAATTGCAAGCAAATGAAGATAAGGAAAAGCCAGAGCATCCTTTTGGAATAAGGTTCTATAGTGGAAGATTATTAGAAACAGAGGATTTGGGAGCCAGAAGGAATCCTACGGGTCAGTCATCAATTGGCAGAAGGAAAATGTGGAGCCAGAAGTTATTTAATTCCTTGTGATCATGGAGCTGCTGTTCTCAGCACTAGGGCAAAGTCATCTTCCACAGTAGTTCCCTTCTCTATGGGCAACACTTTCTTTCTGAGCCCAGATAACTTCTCTCTTTGCCTGACTCTGGGCTCATGCTAATATCACTTTTTAAAATAGATTATCAAAGAATCTTGGACATTCAATTGTATGATTATGTGTAGAATGATGTGCATATATATAAACATATATATGTATGTATGTTGCATGCATATGTGTATGCTCTGCACACTGTATTTGTCCTATACATACATATCTGCAATAAACTTTTAATTTATAAATTAGACATAGCAAGAGATCAATAGCAATTATAATAAAATACAACAATCATAAGTATAGAGTAATAAAAAGTCATGAATATGGTCTCTGTTTTCCTCTCCATCTTAAAATATATCACCCCTTCCATTGGTGACCATGTCAGATGATTCATTCTTACAGACAGTGCTTTGAGACTTTTCTTGCAGTATCTGACCTGCTTGAAGGCCATAGTTAAGTCCCATCAGGGTTACTTGCACACAAGCACTTTGATCCCACAGCAGCAGATCTGCTGGCTGAGACCGTGATGAAGAGACTCACTGGCCAGTAAGAACACATACAGACAAGCTGGAGAGGTGCTGATTCCTGCCCCAGCGAGCGGGAACAGCAAGCGGCATTTCATCATGCTGCTCAGAATGACATGCAATTTAAAGCTCATGAAATCTTTATTTCTTGGATGTTCCGTTTAATATTTTTAATTGTTCTTTTTAGTTAGCACACAAAATAATGAGCTTCCTTATGATATTTTTTATATATTGAGAGCATTGTTCGAATCTGCCCCCATTACTTTCTCGTGTTCCTCTTCCCAACCTCTCGTTGGTCAACTTCGTCATCCCAAATTGTCTGTCGTCTGCTTTCAAATTACATAGACATGTGCAAATGTGTATAAGTGTGTATTAATCTATATTTGCATATGAGAAAAACCATATGCTATCTTGTCTTTCTCCTCTATTCCCTCTCATTCTCCCGCTTCCCTTCACACCTTTTTCTTCCTTCCTCTCTCAGATGCTCCGTCAGCCTTCATTCATGTCAGATGTATATTCATATCTAGAAGTATTCTGTAAGAAAAAATGCGACTTTTGTTTTCCTTTGTTAATATTTTTGGATTGCAGTTGACCCTGGGTAATCGAAGCATCAAAAAGTAGACACGTGGGGAATATTTTTGGTATGAAGTATTATATGCTAGATGATATAGTAGGCTGCGTGCATGTGTGCGTGTGTGCGAGCGCACCACAGCTCATGTGTGAAGGTCAGAGGGTAAACTGAGGCATCAGTACTTGCCTTCCACCTTGTTTGGGACAGGGTCCCTCTTGTTCTTTGCCACTGTCACCTGCAGGCTAGCTGATGGCAGCTTTGGGGTTCTCCTTAATCCCCTCCCATGGTGTAAGCATATTTAGATTACAGATGTATGTGCTGTTGTGTCGGGCCTCACATGAGATCTGGGGATCCAAACTCTGCCCATCAGGCTTTCACAGCAAGCACTTTTAGTCACTGAGCCGTCTCCCCAGCCCCTGTAGAAGGTTTTATACAAACATTGATCATCATCCTCCCTTTAATGATTCTAGAACAGATGATGAAGTAAGCATATCACACAGGAGAAAACAAAAGCCCAGAAGCTCCATGGAGAGAGGACTCCAGGATGGGGGGAAACGAAGGGTAGGAGGCGAGGATTCTGGTCATGGTATATTGTCTATAGGTATGGATATTGTGAATAAATAGTTAAAAGAAAAAAGAAAATTAAATAAAACCCAAAAGCTGGAGTAACTTGCGCAGAATTTCAAACCTTTACAGACCAATGTAGATTCTATGACTACTGGAAAATATTCACTTTCACCTCGCTTTCCGTTTCATTTGGAGTGTGTCTTCCTACCCTGTAGATAGTCAATATGGCCACTTGACTTGCTACGGCCAACGGAACATGAGCAAACAGCATATGTCACATCCAAGCAAAGACTTAAAACGGGATTGTGCAAAGTCCTCTGCTATATGGTCCGTGACCTCACTGGGCTCTGCAGTAAGAGGTATGCTGAACCCCACTCAGCCTGAAGAGCCATAACCACCTGCACCCAACCCCATGTGGGATGAGGAAGATGCTTGTGTTTGCAAACTGTTGTGATGTTTGCAGCACAGCATGCTTCTGAAAGGCAATGAACACAGCTGGGATCTATACCCAAGCCCTTTTCCCATCATGCATTGCCATGGACGAGAGTCTGTTTTACCCTCCATCATCACAAAACACTTATTCAGACACATGTCTTCAAATTGTTTCTTGTACTCTGCCGACATTTTCCTCCATCTTAGTATTCCAGCTCCCATAGGTGGCCAGCTCCTATCAACTGACGATCCTCCCTGGACCTTAAAGAAAGATATCGTCTCTCATGCATAGTCTCCATCACCTTCCCTCCTACATTCCTGGATGTTTTATATCACCTAGGCTTCTGCCTGACCTCTGAATGCACACCTTCTGTCCAGCTGGAACTGTTATTTCCTCCCATAATCTTCTTGCACTGCCACACTAACAAATCGCTGTCTTTGTTTTCTTCATTCATCTCCCTAATTTTTACCTGTCAACTGAAAAACATAAAAGTCCCTTTTTCTAAAGTAAAACAAAAAATGTCTTGCCTGCTTATTTCTTCATAGGATATCTTTTCTTGCCTTCCTTTGACCTAAAATCCTCCTTATTGTAGTTTGAATGGATGAACCTCTCCTCCCACCAAGACTCAGGAGTGTTATTAAAGTTTGTAACTTGGATTTCCAGCCGCCCTGCTGGAAGAGATTTCGCTGTGGATGGATCCTAGGTTCCAGCCCTAGGGTGTTACTGGGGGCGGATCTGGAATTCCAACCTTGGGTTCCCAAATAGCAGTCTGAGCTCTGCCAGTGTTCCCTGCTGTTTGCTGAGGTTTTTGGTACTTACTTGTGGTGCTGATGATGGTCACTCTCTCTCTCTCTCTGCTTGGATCTGTGAAAGGGAGCCAACTTTTTCCACCATTATGGAACTTCCCCTGGTTTATTAAGCAGAAAGAAGTCCCTTCCTCCCATAAACTTTGTCTGGATTGGAAGTTCATCCCAGCAACATAAACTGACTATAAAACCCCTTTAAATTAATTCCCTTGCCAATCTCTCTTCTCTGAGATCTTTGTTTCCTCATTCACCCACAAATTTCCAGGTTCATCCCACATTTCTGTGGTGAGTCGACTCTAGCATGGAACATTGCAAGTTAATTCCCTCAGGGTCAAAGCCAAAAGTTTCTGGTCATGTCTGGGTAATTTGTAAGGTTAACAAAAATCCAGTTATAATAAATATTTGGGGAAATATAGATGGATGACAGATAATGAAAAGGTAAAAGGCAGATGATAGATATGTGATTTTTAAAAATATTTATTGATTATTTGTAAGCAGAGAGGGAGGGAGGGAGAGAGAGAGAGAGAGAGAGAGAGAGAGGGAGGGAGGGAGGGAGGGAGGC
>PVHP010022977.1:0-18301 GCA_004024765.1 Zapus hudsonius
TGTGGCCTGCAAAGCCGAAAGTATTTACTCCCCCGTCCTTTGTGAGACTGTTTCTTGTTAATATTTGGATCAGTTACAGTAAACCATTCCATTTGGTAGGTCTTGGGCTTTATTTATGAGGAATGAATTCTTCAGTTACCTCTCATTAGCAGGCACATTGGGAGGTGTGGTGGTTTGAATGAGAATGTATGTCCCCTGTAGCCCCAGAGATTTGTGATTGAGGTTAAGCTTCCTACTTAAGTGTCCAGAAAGCAGCCTGCTGAAGGAGGTGTTACTGGGGGCAGATCTTTTGGCTCAGCCCTAAGGTGTTCAGAGAGCTGATTTGAGCTCTGGCTGCCTGGGTTTGTTGGCTGTTGCTGGTGTCTCTCTGCTTTGCCTCTATGGAAGTGAGCCAGCTTCTTCTGCCATGATGAAGCTTCCCCTGGATTCTGGATTCATTCCTTTCTTCCCAGAAGCTGCTTCTGGTCTGGTGTTTGTCCCAGCAATGAGAAAATAACTGCAACATGAGGTAATTTTGTTCAAAGGTGAACACCTAAAGAGCCTGTATTAAATCCACTTTGTAAGAGGTGTTGATTTTGCTAATGGATTATCCCACTTACAGCCCAATTTTCTATGTAAGCAGTTCTGGAAAAAACTGAGCTCATCAAAACTGCTTCTAAAGCAAAATCTTAATTCAGCCCAGGGTGACATGATTCAGAGGAAGATGTGGAGAGTTTCCTAAGCATCCTGGTCAACCCTCTTGGGTTTCCCATCGAGCGCACTTCTAGACTATGCTGGAAAGTCCTCCACTATCTTAGCCCTCACTGTATTTTAGGTCTTCTTGGTGGTCTGCCAGAGAAAACTATCTTTAAAGGAAACAGAATATTAAATATGCTAATCAGTCATCATATAACATTTGGCTATAAAAGCTGGATGGCCAATTTCTGCTCTTTGAGGGAACTGATACGGACAAACAGAGACTGTGTTAATAAAGTCCTGTAAACAAGTCTCCCAAATACAGACTTAAATGATACCAGTGTTCACTTGCACCTCACATCATAGACTCCAGTGAGTGAAACAAGCTGTCCCCTGTGCTCATTCAAGAACTGGTTCTTTCTTTCAGGTGGATCTGTCAGAGTGTTGAAACTGAACATGGCTGTGTCCCCATTCCAATCAGGAGGAAGGGTAGCAAGAGAATAGGGGAATTTATGCTTCATGTTTATGGTTAAGAAATGAGAAAATCCACAGTTCCTTTCATGAGCCATTGGCACAGCACAGTGCTGGCATTCACAGGACCATGACTGATGTTAAGGGAGCCTGGCAACTGTGGTTTCTACATGGGCTTACAAAGCTACTATAAGAGGAAGAAGGGCTGAGAATCAACACCGCACACTATGGATTGACCTTGAAGTCTCTCTGATTCTTATCCCCATTGTTTTTTTGTTGTTGTTCGAATTTGAGAGTGTAGCGGGAATCACCAACAGGTGAAGTGAACTATGACAGGCAGATTCAGGAAAGAACTCATAGAAAGTACTTTTGGGAATGAAGCAAAGTAGTTGATGAGCTCTGGAGAGAAGGCTCAGTGGGTAAAGTCCTTGCCACACAGCCCGATTTTGGATTTCTGGAATCCACATAGAGTTGGTTATGAGCTGTTTTTAATCCCAGCACTCAGGATCAAAGGTAGGAGGCTCATCGTGAGTTCAAGGCCAGCCTGAGTCTGAGACATAATGAATTCCAGGTCAGCCTGGGCTAGAGTTAGACACTATCTCGAAAAACAACAACAACAACAACAACAATGACCTGTGGATGGCTCACATCCTTGTGATCCAAGAACTAGGAAACAAGACGATTTCTGGGATGGACTGGCTAGCTTGTGCAGATCAATTAAAAGACCTTGTGTCAAAATAAATAAATAAATCAATAAGGTGAATAGTGTTTGAAAACTCCCTGATGTTGGCCTCTGGTCTCCACATGCATATGAATACATGTCCAGGTACATCCACACACACGAGCTCTTCCACACATACATACAGCATACACAAATATAATCACATTTCCAAAAAAGTGAAAATAGAACAAATGACAAGAAGAAGAAATAATTGGCGAGACAGGAGGAAACTGATCCTTAGAGCGAGCATTTCAGCCAATAAGTGAGCATGCATAGCGTTCATTGCCAAAAAGAAACATGCAGGCTGGCGCTGAGCACTGACCATTGATTGGTTATTGGAAAACAATGAAGAAGACAGTTAATGACGAGGTGCAGGACAAGAAAAGGTCAGATGACAGTTGGGGTACAGTGAGTGTGAGGAAGACATTGGCAAGCTGGACAAGTCTGTGTGCGTTGGTGAGCCAGTGATATCCACGAGGCCAGAGCCACTGGGAAACCAGCATTGGATGGCGCATTTCAGAAGCAGCGAGATTTGCAGTGATTTCTACGTACTCTACGTATTGTCACATGGACAGGATAAATTTAGATCTAGCTAGAAAGTCTTCCAATGATAAAATCTAGTGGTTTCTGATGAGGTGTCATGGTTTGATCCAGGTGTCCCCCACAAACAAATGAATGTGTTCTGAATGATCGATCCTCAGCTGATGGCAGTTTGAGAATTAGAACCTCATTGGAGCTGTGTTGTTGGGGGCAGGTTTATGGGGTTATAAGCCAGCTTCCCCTTGCCAGAGTTTGGCAAACCTTCCTGCCGCTGTTTGCAGTGCTGTGGCGGAGGTGATGTCCACCCCTCTGCTCATGCCATCATTTTCCCTGCCATGATGGAGTCTCCCCTTGAGTCTGTAAGCCAAATAAACCCTTTCCTCCATAAGCCGCTTTTCTTTCTAGACAGCAACAGAAAAAGCTGACTATATGAGGCCAATATTTTTCAGTGGTTTCGATTTCTTTCTAATGGTGACATACTTATATTTTATGAATGGATCAGGGAGTTTGTTCAATGAGATTATAAATGCTATCATCCAACCATAGACCTTTTATTTCATCACAAAGAAAGTGATGGATAAAGGTTTGTGAAAAGAAAGCAAGAAGAGCGGGAGAAATACCGAATGGAAATAAGGAAATAGGGAAGCTGGAGAAGACAAGGATGGTTTGAAGCAGGCTATGACCTTGGGAAGGCAGCTGAGCTAAGCCGGCTGTAAAGCTGACCTCGGTGGTCTTCTTTGCTTTTCTGCTCTGTCCAAACTTTCTCCTCCAGGGTTGCATTTGTCTCTTTTCTTTGACACTGTCAGAGTGTCTGTCCTCCCCTACACCCCCAAGAAGAATGCACTGTCCACTACACTCCCTTCCAGGTGCCTTTTCTTATTTCTCTTTGGTTTTGTAGTGAACAGTCTGGGTAGGAACGGCCTTATTAAATGATAAAAATGCTGATATCCATTCAGACTACATGCATAAGAAATACCAAATTGAAGCTTGAGCTCTAAGTTTGCATTTGAGAGCTGATGTCGTTTAATGTAAAATATATCCCATAGGCTCGTGTGTTTAAATACTTGGTTCCCAGGCGGTGTCCCTGGGAAGGTTATGGAAGCTTAAGGAGGTGGAGCCTTGCTGGAGGAAGTCAGTCATTGAGGAAGGACCTTTTGTTTTGTAGCCTGGCCCCATGATTTCTGATTTCCTGATTTCTCTCCACTTCCTGGGTGTGACTGCAATATTCCTAGCTGGCTTCATGTTCCTCACACCATACCCACCCCACCATAATTAAAAGCGTTCCCTGGAACTCTCAGCCAAAATAATGGTTTCCTTCTTCAAGATGTTCTGGTCTGATATTTGGTCACAACTACGATCACTTCAATTTGGGGTAAGAAGTACCAGTTTCTTTCTCTTCAGGATTTTCTGAGGCTTGAAAAAACAATCGAAGTGACTGTGATTATCTTTCACTTCTTATGAAAAGGTGATTTTTTAATCACAAATATACCATAACTATAATGTATTTAGGCCAAAATATTTTGTGGTAAAGCAGAAACAAGATGCACTTATTTCTGTAAGCACAAGGAAGACGGGCACTAACCACATGAAGTAGCTGTGCCCTGTCTACAGGGCAGCTGCTGCCTCCCCCAACCCTGTGCCACCTGCTGAAACTCACCTTTCAGCAGTGTGGGAAGGCCCGATCATTTGATATCTCACATGGATGCTAAGCTTATCATCTTTTTTTTTGAAATCTTTTGATTGGTAAATGGTGACAAAATATTATTATTTTTTTCAAATGTGGCAAGCACAGAGAAAGAAGCGAGAAAACATGGTCTTGGTGGAGGACCTTTGTTGTATTTGCCTCCTTAACCCACAATTTGAAAACAACAAATAAACAAACGACAACAAATCCAGGTGTGTTTTCACCTCACAACATATACCATATGTAACTGCGATGTTTAAACCTGCCTTCCAGGGACAGGGAGCTAGTTAGTCAGTAAGGTGCTTGCTGCTTAAACTTGGGTTGAACCTGACTTCTCATCTCTGGTGTCCATGTGAAATCTGGGTGTGGTGGCACCTGTTTGTAATCCCAATTTTGGGGATGCAGAGACAGGGGGATTCCAGGATTCACTTGCTAGTCTTGTTGAATCAGTGAGTTCTGGGTTCAGTGAGAAATCCTATCTCAAAAGTTAAGTAGAGATTGAGGAAGATACCTGACCTTGAACTCTGGATTTCACATGTGAAGGGGCTTGTGCTTGGCGTGCACACACACAAATGCATACGTGCACGGATGTATGAATATGCATACATGCATGCACACCACACACATACAAATGCAAAACAACAACAAAAACCCCTGACCCTTCTAAAAATTTCATTTAACCTTAACAATCTATGATTGTTAAAAAATTCAGCTGAAATATTTTGTTATCCAAAGGCTGTGCATATGAGCAGGCTCTTAGTTAACGAAGAATGATTCACATTTCATGATTTTTTTGAAAAGAAGTTTTTACTCAGAAAAGCTATATAAATTTATTCCTGTAATTTCAACTACAAGATACATTAAATCTGTTCTTTTCTCTGTTTAGCTTAATAGGTTATATGCCATTTTTTCCCCTACCATTCAAGAAAAGAATTTCAAATTCATGTTGCAAAAACCTGGTAGTCCTTTCATAGAGGTATGGCTAGTTAATTTACTTAAGGTAGCAGATTACACAAAAGAAGAAAACAAGCTTTCACAGCACTGACCTTTTCTCAGAGTTAACCTTTGTGCTCACAAACAGTTATCTGAAAAATTTCTAAGGTATGAGTGGAAATAACGGCAGATTGCATTATCTACATCCCGAAGGTCAGAGGTTCAGATCACTGAGGTAATGAAACTTCAGAGAGCTGCTTCAGATCTATTAGGTGTGTCAGTTTTTATAAGCACTCTTACTTCAGGCATGCAATTAGAACATAAAGGGCCTGTATTGGTGAAAACTCCGCAAGTATCTAAATGCCACATTGGGGCGGGGGGAGCTCGCTTTATGAGCAAGCTTTCAAAAGGAATCAGATGGAGCAGAGAAGAAGAGAGAGATGAATTGGAATCCATTGTCCATAAAAATGCCTCCCCAGGTAAAAACTGTATTTTTCCCTGAAGCTTTTCACAGGGCAATCTTTAGATAAAATAACTTCGAGACACCTATTAAAATAGTTTAAATGATCCCAATACAAGTGCCACAGATAAGCAGCAATGCATCACCTTACAAATATCCAAAAGTTAATTTTTTTTGTAAAAATGAATGATTTGTTGGCAACAGAGATCTACATCCCTTATACTGTCACACTTGAGATTCAGAATGTCCCCTGAGGCTCATGCATTTAAGGTGGTACTCTTGGGAGGTGGTGGCCAGGGGCAGGGAGTTAGATCATTGGGGATGTGCCCTCGGAGGAGGGTCCATTGGGACACGGCCCTTTGCTATCTTTCTCCATTTCTAAGCTTCCTCTGGGATGTGTTCCCAATATGCTCTGGTCCTCGCCACAGGTCCAGAGCTAAGTGACTATGGACTGAAACCTCTGAATGCAAAATATTCGGCCTCTCTATCTGTAGATTTCTTTCAGGCTTTTTTTTTTTTTTTTTGCAGTGGTGAAAAGCTAACACAAGCACCTGTTTTAATTTACAATGAATGTCAAATAATGGTTTTAATTTCTAATTATCATTATACACTATGGAATGAAAGTGAGTTCATGCAGGTGTTATAAACGAAACTGTAACGAAACTCAAGGTTGGCTTAACATTTTGTTTTTATTGTCGGCCAAATAGTTGTGATTTTGTATTTTTACCAAATAATGGGTAATTGCCCTAAGTGTTTTTTTTTAAATAAAACACAACAAACAATACTGATTGAGCCTTCACAGACCAGGTATTTTTCAATATTTGGTAAAATACTACCATGTTTTGATTCAAGTATTTGCTAGATCTCACGTTGTACAGACAAGAATGATTTATGGTGCCTCTTTACATGGTAAATTCAGATTTTTTTCTGGTTGTCATTATGAATCATACAAATTAATGGATCAGATGTTAAATGCCATCAGCCGACTAAGTAGCTCTAAAATTCAGCCATTAGGGTTTCGAAAGTTCTAGGAACAGATGAGATTTATCCACGAGTTCTTTCAAACCCCTGTAAGAAGTGTGCAGAGCAGGCCAAGGGCTGACCCCCCATCTGGTGATAGTGTTCAGGCATCCTGCTTCTATATCATTAAGGGATTCTGCCCACAACCAGCATTAAAGACAATACCTTCAGTCCATTCTTGCTAGTGAGTTCCAGAGTGAGGGGACTAAACTCTGCAAAGGTACATGACATTACAGTGCATCATTCTCTTACCTGAGCAGCTCTTTCAAACTTGTACTATTAATCCAGTTTCATAGACAGAAACGATACTCCCCACTCAGGTGCACTGCTGATCAAATAAGAGAGGGTTTGCCTCAAGGAGAAAAGCATAATTACTCTGACATTTATGGTTCTATTTTCAAATACACTATGGTATTTCCTTTGGGTACTAATATTTGGAGGGGAAATGAAGGCATGGAAGCTTACTTACTGGGTTTAATCCATCTCACATCGATGGCTGTGTGGTTAACAACACTCACGGTGACGTTGGGCCCTCTCTCTGGGAAGCCAGCTAAGGTCTTCACTGTTACTCCTTTGCTTGGAGTAAAACCCACACTGTTGTGTACCAGCAGCTTGTACTCATAGGTTGTAAACCTGAAAGATTTGTTTGCAAAAGAGAAGCATATGTTATTTTATAGGTGATTAAATCCAAAACTTCCTTTTCCACAAAATCCAAGGCTTCCCTTTTCCCTTCCACAAAATGTTCAGTTTCCTTTGCTTGCTGGAAAATACAGTATTTCCTCTCTCCTTATTATACAAAACAGATCTTTATTTCTGTAACTCACCAGCTTTAACCAGAGTGCCAAGAAAATATTTTACTGGTAATGTTAAGAAAATATTGCTGCCTAAAGTAAATACAGTTTGTCATTTCTACATTTATATTGTTTTCAGAAGTGGGGAGGATTATAGCTCAATTCAGGAAGTAATTGCGACCCTGGCAGCCTGCCAGCTTTCCGTCTGAATTCCATCCAAAGCCTCATGCTCTTCTTTTGGGAAACTCATCCATTTTCAAATATCAGAATTCCTCCTCCTCCTCATCTCTTCCTACACCAATGCTTCTCCCCCATAATCTCACTGGAAGACAGATAAACCACTAAATGAAATTGCAACTGTGACCAAAGTGTCTGACATTATCTGCCCGAGACTTCTGTGACACTGACCTCCACCGAGCCCAAGTATGAACACGTTTAATGAGTCAACACAGAGAAAACTCAATATTACTTTGCAGAAAGAAGAAAATACACATGGTGGTATGGTACGATATGAGGATGACTTCCCAAGGCACATATTTAATCAGTGATTTTATTATTCATCCCTTTGCCAGAAGCCCACTGGGCTGGTGGAAAAATGCCAGGGTAGGAAAATGCAATTTATAGACAAAGTCTGGTTATGACTATACATTAAGTTGTATGGAGACACTTGCTTAGACACATTGAGTGGTAGGAGATGTCACCTCTACCTAATTTGGGATCGTCATGTGTTCCCAGAGTATATACCATTCATTACCTTTCAAGCCACGCCCACAATGCTTGACTTAATATGACATCACCCTGATAGTCATGATGCAAAGGGAAGGACATTATTTTCAATAACTGTGTGAAATACTTTGAACAAAATTGTTAGTTCTCAGGGCATTTTGCTACAGTGAAGCACTTGCCTCATTCCCATGTCAGATTCCGCTGTGCTTTTGCAGCAACAGTAAGGACTTAGGGACTCATTGAGACAATTTATTGATTGATTTCTCTTAAGTGTAAGCAGGGCTGGAAATGTATTTCAGTTGGTCGAGTGGCTGTCTAGTGTGCATAAGACCTGAGTTTGGTTCCCAGCATCTTACAAACCAGGTGTGGTGGGACATGCCTGCAACCCCCTGGTAAAGTTAAGAAAGTATAGCTGTCTAAAGTAAATAGACACATGCCTGTAATCCCCAAATCAGGAAGGAGAGGCAGGGGGATGAAAAAAAAATCCAAGTTATCCTTGACTACAAAGTGAGTTCAAGGCTAGCTTGTGTTACATGAGATACTGTCTCATTAAAAAAATTTAATGTCTTGGGCCTGGGGTGGGCATTCAAGAACTTTGACAGAATCCTGTCTTGTTTTTGGAACCTCATGGGTCACTTTGGTCAACAGCTCAGTGAGGGAAGGAGCCGATGACTGGGACCAGTAGTTGTAGGACTGATCAATTTTTCACAGGCTTAGACTCTCTCCCCTTCTACTCATGGCCCCTCTTGCCATATGACGCCTACTACTTGCTCAATAGGTTACAGTATGCTCATGAGAATTTTATGATTTTGAATCCATTTTGGTTTAGCCTCATGCTTAAGTCATTCCCTTCCCCCCATCTCTTACCCCTCATTCATAACCTCTCAATTCTTTCTACTGGTCTGCATAGAGTTTGCTGTTAGCCTGGTTGCTCTTGAATGCCCACCCCAGGCCCGAGGCAAGATCCTGTTGCTGAAGAAACTACAGAAAGCCAATGGTCACCATAGAAAGACCCTGCAAGGTTCAGAATGGTAACCAGCCCCCAGTTGGTAGTTAGTGTAGTGCTGGAAGGCACTGCATAAGCTGCCAGGGGAAGCTGGTCAATGACAGCTGGAGTAAACAGAGACCACTGGCATGAAACCCAGTCTGCTACCATGAGCAGGCTGACCACACTTCCTACTGGGAGAGAACAGGGAACCAAGAAAGGAGCACTTGTGCAATGGAGGAGCCAAAGCCTGGGAGAGGCAGTCAATAGCTTTTAAATTCGGCCAAATATTCCACTTAGTGAGGGGGAGCCCTTAACTGGAATTGGGGACTTAGGGCGATATGCACTGGGAGTGGGACTCTTGGGCCCCCAAGGAGAGATGCACTAAGGGAGCAATTGACGGAGAGGCTACTAAAAATAGAATCTAGCTAATTCAGAAATGTGTATCTCAGTTAACCTATACTGATTTCACTCTCCGATGGAGATTCTGTTTATATCTTTCAGAATGCAGCCAGATAGCTGTGGCTCATCCAACCCTACCAACAGACCGCAGGCCGATAGCTAAGATCCTGGCAAGAGATGAGCCACCCAGACATACCGTGGAGGATCCATATGGAACCCTGCAGAGAATGATGGGGTGAACAAGGGACCCATAGCCATTCAGTCAACACAGGATAAGCCAGTGAGACAGACACCAATGATTTTCGACACAACCTAAAGCAGAAGTACAGAGATCCCTAAGTTCTAAACAATAAAGTAGCCCTAATACTCCCCCACCACGGCTCAGGGAACTGAGCGGAAGAGGGGGCGGAAAGCTTGTGAGAGCCATGGTGGGGAGACTATCCAGAGGCATGGCACCCACAGTAACAACATACCAGGGCCAGCGGAATCAGGCTGACTCCTAGGCTATCCATGGACTGATTCAGACTGCCCACGGAGGAGGATATCCAGCCGATTGGGGATGGGGAAGAGGGGCATTGGCGAACTGGGGATAACAACTCACTGTTAGCTCATTAAATAATGTAACCCATTATGGACAATAAAAAATAAAAAAAATTAATGTAAGCAACAATTTCTGCTCCCTGCCTTCTCAGATGTTCTTCCCCTTCTTCTTTCCCTCTCTTTCTTCCCTGTCTCCCCTTCCTTCTTTCTTTTATCTTCCTTCCTTCCTCCCTTCCTTCCTCTCTTTCTTATTCCCTCCCTCCTTGCCTCCTTCCTTTCTTCCTTCCTTTCTACCTCCCTCCCTCTATCCTTTCTTTCTTTCTTTCTTTCTTTCTTTCTTTCTTTCTTTCTTTCTTTCTTTCTTTCTTTCTTTCTTTCTTTCTTTCTTTCTTTCTTTCTTTCTTTCTTTCTTTCTTTCTTTCTTTCTTTCTTTCTTTCTTCCTCCCTCCTCCCCTTTCTCCTTTTCTCCTGAAACTCTTCCTTCCTCCCTCCCTTCCTTGCTTCTTCATTTATTTTTTCCTTTTCATCCTCTACCTCCTTTCCTCCATCCCTCCTTCCCTCCCTCCCTTCTCCCTTCCTCCCTCCCTTCTCCCTTCCTTCTTCCCTCCCTCCCTCCCTCCTTCCCTTCCTTCTTTCCTTCCTTCCTTCCTTCCTTCCTTCCTTCCTTCCTTCCTTCCTTCCTTCCTTCCTTCCTTCCTTCCTTCCTTCCTTCCTTCCAGGGAAAGATAGATTTCTCTCTCTTCATAAAGATATTTTCAGTTTTATTTCTCAACATGGATGATTGTGTCTTATTCGGACAAGAGTCTTTGCAGGCATGCTGAGTTAAGATCAGATCATCCGGGTTGGAGAGAGCTAAGAATGCACTGACTAGTGTCTTTGTAAGAGACAAGAGACAGAACCCAGGACAGATACAGGCACCCGTAGGAGATGGTCATCATGTGAAGACAGGAATCCTGCTGCCACATGCCAGGTACCCCTGGCTGGAAGAAGCAAGGCAGGACCTTACTCTAGCGCTCTGCAGGGAGTCTAGCTCTGTAGATGATTTGTGTTGGGAGATGACAGGCATTAGGAACCATCAGACAATCACTTTATGTTGTTTTAAGCCATCAGCTTGTGGAAGTTCATGACAGCCCCAAGTCCCAACAGATCAGGGGACCGAGACAATTGAAAGATAACAGTCACAAGGACTTAATGTGACAGAGATTCTCTCCATGTCCTAATGCATTCATTTTTCACAATAATCAAATCAAATGCTATCATAATAACTATTTTTAAAACGAGGAAGAGTCTAAGGATTCAATAGCCTGCTCAAGTCATTGAACTAATCTTAGGAGGGCTGAGAGCCACCCACCGAAGCTCTGATCACAGAGCGTGCCTGCTCAGCCAGGGCTTTCTGCCGGCAGCATAATGAGGGCGATAATGACAATACCAGTAACGATCTCCATGATCATCTGGTCTGTCCATCCTGGGATGAAGTCACATGAGTTGGGGCTTGACCTTTGAGTCACCTTTCTAGCAGAGGGGAGAGATTTTTGCTTATGCATCCAGACAGTCTGGCCAAATTTCTTTTGCATCCACCAAGCTGAATGTGAAGGATGGTGAGTCAGGGGTAAGAGGGTGACAGGTCTGTGACCATGGGACAAAGGGAAGCAAATGGCCCACGTGGGAATTGAGCCAGTGATCTTGGCTTCATCGGCTCTCTTTCTGGGCAAAATACTTGTAATTATATTTCAATTCATAAAATGGCTTTAAAGAAATTTAGCTAGAATTGGGATGTCTATTCTCCTCTTCTACAATGTTTGATTTTTTCTTTCATTTGTCTATACTATAATAATAAACAATTAATAATGTTTATAGTTCCAAAATTCAGTGGTTTTGAGAATTTTCTGTCAATGGTATTGATACCATCAGTTGGCACTAAAATATTTCATTGTGAATAGGTTGTGTGAAGCTTAGCTCTTGTGATACTTAAGGGATCTCAGTACAATTTTAGGTTATTCATAATTTAGGTAGGTTAAGCAAAATATGCCATAGAAGGAACAGAGAAGAAACAAACTTCATAGGTACATGTAATTTGGAGGGTATCTCTGGCAGTGGTTCTGAACGTTTTGGTGTAGGAAGTGACTTGATTTGTTTTAAACAGTAAAACATTTACTCTGTTGGATAGTTTTGAAAGACTCCAGGACCCCGAAAAATTAAGGGGATTTGACTACTTTGCACAAGTAGCTATCGGTGCTTATGAGAATACTAGTTTCTTCACTTCTAGTAATTAGCAGCTTTCTGCACTCGTTTCTTTAATGGAGAAATCAGTATCCATTTTCTATAATGCCATGTTTTTTCTCTTTTACAGTTTCTTTAACTTTCAATTATTAAGTTAAGCTTTTAGGGCCACAAGATCTTGGAGTGTTTTAAATAGAATACCAAAATATAATGTTTTTTTTTTTTGCCTCTGGAAAGTAAACTTCACTGAGTAATGATGCCAACCGTGACTTGTCTACACATCTCTGAGTCCATACTGTACAACTTCATAAAAATAAGAACTCGGGGCTGGAACATGGCTCAGTAGGTGAACTCAGGGCTGGGACATGGCTCAGTGGGTGAAAGTGCTTGTCATGCAGGTGTGAGGACCTGAGTTTGGACCCCCCTGAACCCACATTAAGCTGGAGGCAACAGTGAGAGAGTCTGATCCCAGTATTTGCTACTGTAAGAAGGGAGGTGGAGACAGGAGAAGTGTTTGGAAGCTTGAAGGCCAGCTGTCTGGTAAGCATACCATGGTGAACCATGAGAGACCCTTCTCCAACAAGGTGGAAGGTGAGGACTGATTCCTGAAGCTGTCCTCTGACCTCCACATGCATACTGTGGCATGTGCACAGCCGTACTTACAAACATGAACAAACAAACACACACGGAACTGGTGAGCTGGATTGAAGCGGATTTCCTACTCTATGCATGGACTTAAGTGTTGATTGCTGATATCAAATGGGGCATTTCATTTATTTAATAATTAAATTCCATTGAAAAACTATTGTTTTTTATTTTATTTATTTTTACTTAATTAATAGAGTTGTTTTGGAAGAAAAATGCTAGGTCAATTGACATCCTATACTCCTGGCAAAACTTATACCCTCACCATCAGACTTCCTCCTTAAGAGCAAATGGTAAACTGTTGTTTATAGACATGATGGTCAGTTTTCTCTGTGAAAGATAGCATATGTTAAAATCTTATTTGTGAGACAATACTAATTTCAAGGTTCAGCTATTATTTATTTCTTGAGGGAATAAAAAACTTCAACTTTGTTAAAATGATCCAGGTTTCATTTGTTTATTTACAGATAGAAAAATTTTATAAGTGAATGCACAGGTGTTTTATAGCTCCTAAAATATGAAGACTTATACATCTGGATCACAAAGAATTTGGAGGGTTGGTGGCACAGGAAGCTGTATGTCTAACAGAGAAATGATAACTAGTGAAACTTAGCAAAGTTTTCTTTGGACAAATATATGTTGGAAACAAATTATGTCTGTTGAAGTGATGAAACATCTCTTCATATTTCATCCACTCTCCATCACCTCATTCATTCATTATGTGCTCTTTCATTCAAATAGCAATTATTGAATGAATGCATTACTTGTATACTTGTTTACTTGATATTTGGAGACACAGTACATGTAAATTTTTATAGGGATGTTTTTAAATAACCACTACACTTCAGTCATTTCTGCCTCTTTTCTTCCTTTTAACACAAACCAAACTGATGGTCTGGTTGAACCTCGACTAGCATGCTTTACCAAGAAGGTAACATTTGGGTCAGGCTTTGTGAACAAATGGCATTGAGCCCAGTGAAATAGATTCTGGGGTGCAATATGGGAAAGTTAGCATTTTATAAAGGGTTGATGTGTTTGAGGGACCAATAAAGTTTTTCAATGTAGCTGCCAAGTGTCTTGGACTATTTTCATTGGAATGAAACACATGCCAGCTTTATTGATGTCCTAACAGAATCCACGTGCCAGTATTGTCACTAAAAGAAATGTGCTTTGGAACTTGAGGAACATTCAGTGGCTTCTTCTGCCACAAACCAAGTACATTTGACTACAATCCCTTAAAAATGGATTTGCTGTGCTGTGCTGAGCCCCAGTCCCTCACATCCCCACGGGAACAAACCAAAGCCATGAACTGCTGACTTCAAGCCCAAAAGCTTCAGCTGTTCCATTGAGGCAGATGTATGGTCTTTAAAATTTGTTTTATTTTTATTTTTTGCAGCAGAAGAGGTTGAACCCAAGACCTTCTACATGTCAGCCAAATGCTCGAGCACTGAGCTCCATACATCCTCAAGCTCTCTTTTTGCTTTTTATCTGGAGATGGGTTCTCATTCTGTTGCCCAGGCTAGCCCCGAGCTCACTCTGTATCCCTAGCAGATTTTGTACCTCTGATGTTCCTGCTTCCGCCTCTCCAGCGGCTGGCATTATAGGCTGCCCCAACAAAACCACTCTTCTGTTGATTCTGAAGATGCTACAGAAGATTTTTGCTTCTGGAATTATGGATGGGCAAAGGTTTTCCAATGTAAGATGCTTTTATGTATTGCCAACACCCACAAGGCTGAGGTAGGAGGGTTACCAGGAGCTGGAGGCAAACCTGGGCTACATAGAAAGACCCTGTCTCTACACCTTTTTTCCAAAATGATAAAGAGCTTAGTGTAATTTCTATCTTTATTTTACCCTATCTGATGATAAGAAAGAAACCCAAAAATCTAATTTTCTTTTTTGAAACTACTAAGACAAACACAACCTTCTAGGACGAAATGCTTCCTTCCCAATTCTGATTCTCATTTTTCATGAGGTAACAGTTGTAATATAATGACATTTGGGAAAAGATAGTTTTAGGAAAATTTAGTGGAAAACATCCCAATGGAAAAAAGTACTGTGCGACACTGATTAAGTCCAAATGTGCAAAAGCTGCATTTTCCCTCTTGAATTCACTCACTGCTTTGAATCAGCTCACTCACTGTTGTAGTTAGTTTTTCAGTTGCTGCGCAGAAAGAACCCAAGCAAAAGCGGCTTGTGGAGGAAAGGGTTTGTTTGTCTTACAGACTCAAGGGGAGACTCCATCACGGCAGGTTAATTGATGGCATGAGCAGAGGGGTGGACATCACCTCCACCACAGCACTGGAAACAGCGGCAGGAAGGTGTGCCAAGCACTGGCAAGGAGAAGCTGGCTTATAACCCCATAAGCCCACCCCCAACAACACAGCTCCAGCGAGGTTGTAAAACCCAAACTGCCATCAGCTGAGGATCGATCACTCAGAACACATTCATCTGTTTGTGGGGGACACCTGGATCAAACTATAACACTAACAATGAGGTGAAGGAAGCCAGTAAGAGGATTGTATCATATCATACGCCTGACCTTGGGGCAAGTGTCTCCCTCTACCTCTCAGTGTTCCCTGAATTTCTTGATTAAGTAGCACCAAGTGGGGTGCATTCTGCACAAGGCACACGTCACTGATCTATCCCCACCGTTCCATATCAAAAGCAGAAGATGTCATCTGAAAGGTCCATTCTTTCCAGTATTTTCTCCCACTACCTCCTCTTTTAGAACTTGAAATATTGTCATTTTAGTAAGATTTTAAAAATGTCAGAATCCATGTTAATACATGTGTCATAGAAACATAGAAATCTTAAAAACGAATTGGACTCAACCTTGTTAGAAAATAAGAGAAAATAAATTTGACTGCTTCCCTCTAATGTTACTGCTATTAGCTGGTGTTTAAGAAATCTCCTGCAGGTGTCTATCCAAACTGCCAGATAAATAAATACTCCCAGGAGCTGATAGATAACAGAAAGGAAGAGGAGGAAGAAGAACTCATCTCCTTCATCAACTTGACCACTGCAAGTTCCTGATAGTCAATATTTCCTCCCAAAGAGAAAACATCTATGATTTCTTTTAAACATATTTAATTTTTATTAATTTTATTTGAAAGAGACAGACATGGAGAGAGAGAAAGAGAGAGGGGGGAGAGAGGAGAGAGAATGAATGGGCGCACCAGGGCCTCTTGCCACTGCAAATGAATTCCAGATACATGCACCACTTTGTGCATTTGGCTTTATGTGGCTACTGGGAGAATCGAACCCAGGCTATCAGGCTCTACAAGCAAGCACCTTAACTATTGAGCAATCTTCTCCAGATGCCTCATCTTCCTTCTTTGAGTCCAGAGCAAAAAAGAGGACTTGCAGCCCCAATCTTTTGGTAGTTTTATGGGATCACTGTGAAATCACGCCCACAGCAGTTACTGAAAATGGTGCTGGTAGATTGAGGGTCAAAGTGAGGAAGGTGGTCAGCCTCTTGTTGAACCCAGCCTGGCTAACATGGGCAGCATCAGACTGTGACAGAATGATAGCCAGATTCCCCAAGTGATGAAAATGCCAGCAAATCCAGAGTTACAGCCCCCTCAGCAACCATAACTTGGCTGCTTCACACAGAGTTATTCGGAAAGAAAAGTTGGAAACTGAGAACTAGTATAATTCTGCAGTTACACAGAGTCCGTGGCTCAAAAAATCAGTAATAAAGCAATTTTGCATAATTTGGATAAAAGTTACCCCCTTCTTAAAATAATCACAAGAACAAAAGGCATTTTTGTCTGAATTAAATCATGCAGATAATTGGCTGAATATTCTGCCTTGTATAGGAAGCTAGAAGAGACGAAAATCACTGCAGAGTGATTTGAATTTCAGGAGTTAGAAGTATTATACCTGTATTCTATATATCTGTATATTTAAGAAACATAAGCAAGCCGAGCCCCTGTAGCTCATGCCTTTAATCCCTGCACTTGGAAGGCTGAGGCAGAGGACTGATGTGAGTTTGAGGCCAGGCTTGGCTAGAGTGAAACCATGCCCCACTGGCCTCCCCCCCAAAAAAAAAAATATTGCACACACAAAAGCACAATAGACTACTTGAACAAGTAAATTGACTTTGACTTACATTTAATCTCACAAATATGTTTATAATAAGAAGTTACTTATACATTTTCCATTATGAGAACTGCCACTTAAAAGCCGATTCTAAGTATAGCTGTGGTGATAAAACAATCCCAAGATAGGAAGAAATTCTTGAATGTTCCATTTATTTCTGTAGAAGTTAAGTAAATAGAGAATAAATGATAGGATCTGGGGAGAGGAGGAAATTGTATATGTCTCCTAAAAGTATAAGAATTCAATTAAGCACTTAAAAAATGAAAGCCACATGGATAAATCAGCAAGATAAATGAAGTCAGCTTTCTGTACCCTGGGGTTTCACATCTTTGAATTCAACCAACCATGAATGGAAAAGATTGGGGAAAATCACATCTGTTATTGAACACATGCACACTTTTTCTTGCTATTATTCCCTAAACAGTACAGGATAGCAACTGTTTGCAGAGCATTTACATGATATTAAGTATTATCAGTGATATGAAGATGATTTGCAGATGCAGGGAATGTGGGGAGGCAGTGTAAATACTTCACAATTTAATATAAAGGGCCGGAAGCATTTATGGCTTTTGGTATCCAAGGGCTTGAGGGATCCTGGAACCGACACCCAGACCTCAGAGAAAACACTGGGAAACTAAATAAGGCGAGAGACATTGGGTCACAAGACACCCCAAGCAGCAGAGCTGCCTGTCCCCAGCAGAGGGCAAGAGCTCCACCAGCTGTCAGGGTGGGGACAGCAGCTCCTGATCCAGCTAGAGATGCTCATCCCTTTGATCCGAAAATCAGTTCCTCCTTACTGGGCTAATTTCCAGCTTCTCTCAGATATTTGAAACACCCACTTTGGATGTAAATTATCCTGGAGATTTTTGTTCTAACCAAGGGTGGAAGGATAGAAAAGAATATTCTCACATGATGAAAGCTTGTGCTGTATGTTTCATATATTTTGAATGTTAAGAAAAATGCATACTGACTTTAAAAAATTATTTGTAAGCAGAGACATGCAGAAGAAGAAAGAGAGAGAGAAAGAGAGAGAGAGAAAGAGAGAGAGAGAGAAAGAGAGAGCTCACCAGGGCCTCCAGCTGCTGCAAACAAGCTCCAGATACACACACCACTTTGTGCATCTGGCTTTACATGGGCACTGGGGAATAGAACCTGGTTCTTCAGGCTTCACAGGCAAACACTTTAACCACTGAGCCATCTCTCCAGCTCATGCATACTGACTTTTAACCATAAGTAGTAATTACTCGAGTAAAAACAAAGAAATAAGTAAAAGCCCCTTGAAAGTCCTAGTAGACATTGAGCATTAGCAGGAGGCTAGTACAAATACGCCCTCTACACTATTTTGTTTCTGTACATCTCTTATTGAAGCACCTGCCACAAATATGTT
>PVHP010022978.1:0-7500 GCA_004024765.1 Zapus hudsonius
CCCTCTCCCTCCCCTCCGCTGCCCCGGCTGCTCCCACAGCAATGACCAGACCTGCTCACCAACTCCAGTTGCTCCGTTTTTGAAATCCTGAACTGTGAAACTCTCCTGTCTGACCACAACCTCTGATCCTTCTCTCAGGTCTCTGCTCTTTCATGCCCTTGAAGCACATCCTTTGGTCTCATTGGGACTTCCTGTCTCTTGACCTTTCTCTCTATCAGAGGAGTACCACTCTCTCCTAGCTTCATTCTCTGCCTGCCTTGTGGGAACTACCATTTCAACCACACTCTCAAAGCAATCTCCTCTCTCCTTGGACTTCTTGTTTTATGTGTTTTCTGATATAGAACTAAAGGACTAACTCTCTCCCCTTCCCATTCTCTCTCTCTCCTTTCTCTCTCTCTCTCTCTTTGTGTGTGTGCTTCTGTCCTCTCTCTCTCTCCTCTTCTCTTTCTTCCTTGGTCCTTGTCTCCTATTTCTTACTCTGGGCATCTGAGAACTATTGAAAAATACTCTTTTTTTCCCATCAGAATGATTTATGCCATTCAAGTCCACGGTCTCCAACCTCCCTTAGACCGCTGAAGGTTTCAGTGATCCCAGGGTCAGAGGTAGGGTAGGCATGAGTGAGGTGTTTAAAGCACAAAATTTCAGGAAACTCTTTGAGTTTTATGCCTGAGGTGCCTCACTTGCCTCTACTTAGTCCTGACCTTGACTTTCACCCATCTCTTCCCTCTTTCATGTACCACTAGATGTGCACCTCATCCCTTTCTTTAATCAATTCTCTCTCAACACATAGATGACTTTTTTCTTATTTCAGTAAAAAGAAAATTCTGTTCAACAGATTCAAATTCCCTCGCCTTACCTCCATCTCACTAGCAAACACACGGAACCTTTGAGTCTCATCTTTCCTTCCTGTCATCTTCAGAGATGTTTTCTACTTCCCCTCTCACTACTAGCCTCATCATTTCACAAAGCTTCTAGAATCTTCCACCAATTGTCCTCTTCCTCTCGGAATGCCTATAAATACTGTTGCTTCTCTCCTATACTAAGAATAACGCTTGTCTCAACTTGGCATTTCTTATGACTGGCTTCCATCCTCTGTCCCTTTGAGCCTGCCCTTCTGGGGTCAAAGACATTTTCCTTTCTGGTTCCTCACTCCCCTCCTCAGGGTATATTTATCAACTCCCTTCCTGGACTCTCTCTTTTGTCTGGTCCTCGTGTGCCTCGCACTCTGGTTTCATCCAGGTTCTCTGATCTCACACCATACCTCCATCCCATGGCGGCTGCTTCTAGGCTTCTAGTCCCCACCTTTGCATGTCCTGTTCCTATACTTCCCTGAAGAGCTCAGTTATTCTTTAAGTCCAAATATCTCTTTCCACAAACCAGCTTTTTGTGCATTCTTTCTTTGCCTTAATGCTTATTTACCTAGTTAACCAAGTTAGAGATCTCAAAACCAGTTTTTAATTTTTCTTTCACATTTTTTGCATGTAATTAGCAGAGTTCATTTTGAAAATATTTCCTAAAAATGACAGGTTCTCTGTACACTAATCCTCTCTGTCAACAATTTGGTTTAATTTGTTATTATTTCTTGGCCAGGCAAATCCAGAAACCATAACTGATCACTTGGTCTTGTCTGTAGTCTCTTTTGTTTTATAAAATCCCAGGTTGCACACTGAAATTCCCCTGAACACAGTTCTCTGGTGACTCCCACAGACTGCATGAAAGTCAGATCCAAATTTCTTCACATGGTAGAGAGTAGTTCTTTACAATCCAGTTTTCCAGGCTCATTTTCTTCCTCTTCTTCTTGAATTGTATGCTTTCTGGACTTCCAGTCACACTGCTGACCACTGGCTTTCTGAATATGCGTTCATTTCCTACAGTTTCTGGAACCTGTTCTTCTAGACTAAGCTCAATTATCCCCTCTCTTGAAACAATTTCCATTGCTTTGTTTTTAATCTCAATCCCCTAATTTACCATGTCCTTCCCCAACCTTTTATTAAAGCTTTTATTATTCATGGTGTTGGAGATTGTGGTATATTTCTCAGTCTGCTCTGCTAGGCTGTAGATTTTAGAACCATCAGGAATTGAGCTTGAACCACCTTAGTAACTATTGCAATTAACATAGAGCTTTCTTTTTTCTTTTAGTTTTTTTGTTTTTTTAAATATCTTTATTATAAGTTTATACATTGTATGAGCAAATCTTGTGAATGTGTCCCCGTTTCCCTCCTCTCTGTCCTCTACCCACTGGGGTCCTTCCTCAGTGTGCATACTGGATCTGTCCATAGGTTAGGGGATATGAACTGCACCAGAGGTAGCTAGTTTTTCGTTTTCGTCGTTTATTTTTCTTCCCCCTCTGTATTGTTGCTGAGTGTGGGTGGGGTGATGTCTGGATATTCTCCCCACCATGGCTCTTACGTTCTATCCGCCCCCTCTTCCTCTCAGTTCCCTTAGTCATAGTGGGTGAGTTTTGAGTCTGCTTTGTTGTAGAGATCTTAAGTATCTCTGGATCTCTGCCCTGGGTTGTGTTGAGTATTGTTGGTGTCTGTCTCTATTGACCTTTCATGGGTTATCAGACTTGCTGTGGTGATTGGTCTCCTGTTTGTTTTGTCACTTTCTCATAGGTTTCATTTGGGCCCTGTGTGAAGGCTAGGTGTGGTTTGTCTCCTGCCAGGATGTCAGCCATCATCCAATGTCTTGTTGGTGGAATTGAGTTGCCACCAGCTCTCTCACTGCCTTCTGAAAAATACAGAGTCTCCATTTGGAGAGTGAGATCAATATAGATTAAATGAGACAACATTGCTGTTTTGGCTAGTTCCTAATGGGTGTAGCCTCTCTGTAGCTCTCTGGTAGTGGGAATTTCCCCTAGGAGCCTGAGTTCTTGGTCCCCATAGGATTTTGCCATAGATCCCAGCTACAGTTAAGGGTTCCTTGTCACTAAGCAGGTCTCTTAGCCAATCATTAAGCCATTGATTACCCTCCTCTGTTTAGTGCCACTATTGCACAGATGAGCATTTCTTGACTTGCTGGTCTTTTCCATACAGCTGTGTGTTCAGCATTCTTGTGACAACCGTTTATATTGTATATCAGTGGTCTCTGCTTTCTCCAAATATCATTGACCAGTTTTCCCTGGCAGCTCATGCAACACCTTCCAATGCTACACATGCTACCATCTGGGAGCTGGTTACCATTCTGGATCTAGAAGGATCTCTTGGTGTTGTTTGATAATACTTTGTGATTTCTTCAGCAATAGGGTCTTACCTTAGGCCTAGAGTAGGTACTCAAGAGCTTTGACAGAAGTCTGTCACATTTTGGGGACCTCGTGGTTCTCTTTGATCAACAGCTCAGTGTGGGAAGGAACCAATAATTGGGACAGGGAGATGAAGACCTGAGCAGTTATTCTTGAGGTTAGGCTTCCTCCCTTCTAACATAGAGCTTTCTATATAGTAGGCCTTCCAACACATTTCTTGGAAAAAAAATGTTCCTACTGTGACACAGACAGGTGATGCTGGAGAGCTGCTAAAAGTATCTGACATTCATTTTCTCCTATATAATCAAGTAAGTTGCATTAGAGGACCTCAGAGTTCCCCACACCTCCAAGTCTGTGCAGGATGAGAGTCTACTAGGGGACATCTAGGTGAAGCATAGCAGAAGTATTTGTGAGGAAAGCCCCGGAAAGGTGAGGCAAGGGAGGAGGAACACAAATCAGGAAGATGAAGGTAGGCATTGGGTTCCTGGGGAGCCTCAATCCTTCAGAATTTTGGGGTTTATAAGTAAGTGCTCTTGATCCCCCCACTACCTGCAGGCTTATTACCACCTACTGTGGGGATCGTGGGTGAGTTTAAAACTCAATCACTGCCTTCAGTGAAGTTCTGCTCATGTCATTTAGAGGTAGATTATGAAGATGTTGAGTTGTATCTTGCTACCTTCAATCAGAAGTGAGCATTGAGGGATGGACAGGCAGCCATAGCAGGGGCAGCTGCTGGCACATATAGTCCTTTTGTGTGAGGTACCACAAAGGGGCCTCTTCCTTTGGTTTGATCATGGCATTTGGATTTCATTTCAGCATCTATGGCACTGCCCAAGCCTGTGCAGGGCAAAATTCACACTGCTCTATGAAGAGATGAGTGGGCATCCCTGGGTACCTGCATGCTCAAACATACCACTAGGGTCATGAGCTGGCATCCACATTATGGATTCCATAGTGGTATGGTTTTAAATTTTCTCTTTCCTTTCGCCTCAATGGAGATAGTGGGATTTGTTGATTCTGGGCCGGGATTCTTGTGCCAGTGGGGACCAAGTGAATTGGAAGCCAGTTCTGACTCCATCCTTCCTCTCCTCATTGCTTGACTTGCCTCGCCTGTCTGGGACCCAGCAGTGGTTACACAATGGTGACACAATGACAATCGGTTTTACTCTGAGGGACACCTGTTGTGAGAGAAACCTGGTGCAGCATAGCCTGCTATCTGTGCTGAATTTTGGCAAGTTGTTCCAAGCCAGTGAGTGACACGAAGGCTTGAAGTGGACTAAGCCACTGTCCTGGGCTGAGAAGCCTCTTTCCTTCCCTTTACCATAGCTCATTTCTCTCTTTCCCCTTGACTTCATTCCCTGGTGGGCTGACTAGGAGTCAGCGGAGGGAAAAAGTAATTGAAGTGCTTAAGAGGAATTGTTTGGGGGAGGAGGAGGCAGGGTCAAAAGGAGAACAATTAAGAAGCGATGTGATACAACTGTGTGGAGAAGAATTTAGTATAAATATAATGATCAATTTCCTAATAATTAGGTCTCTTAGACGGCGGAATAGTTCCCCAAGAGGCAGTGGTGGGAACCCCATTGCTTGGTCATTTCTAATTAGACTGGAGAAGCACTCACAGAAGATACTGTGGAGCAAACTCCCCACACAGGGGAAGGGGGGGGGGGATGGCCACGTGACCCAGGAGCCTGCTTCTGTCTCTAGTGTCCATGATTCATTGATGAGCACATAATTCACTGCTTAGTTAGGCAGCCAAACTTCCAGGGTTTTATTGGTTTCTCACCTCACCTCTGCCCCTTTTAAATTGATCAGATCTATTATCTTCAAAGGGAGAATTCAGGGCAGGCCACGACCTAGGCCAGGGCAGATTTTTACCTCATTTCAACAAAATAAGTTTAAACCTGATCCCATTCCTCATCTGCTCTGCAGAGGGTAGGGACAGCGTGAGGTTTTCGTTGGTGATGGTTTCCTTTGCCTGCAGAGCTTGAGAACTCAAAGGGGTTTTATTTAGTGCAGGTGTGTCTGAAGTGTTTCCAAGAGTAGCTTCAGCCTGCTGGCTCTGGGGCCAGCTTGACCTCAGCTGGCAATAGCCCAACTCTTTAGTATGTTAATACGCCTTCCATGGCTTCTTCCCCCCATTAGTAATATGGCATCCACAAACTAGCTACCTCCCTTGATTGTGAGGATGAAACAAGATAATATTGGGGAGCTGGAGAGATGGCTCTGAGGTTAAGGTGCTTGCCTGCAAAGCCTAACAACCGCGGTTTGATTCACCTTTGTCCACGTAAAGCCAGATGCACAAAGTGGTGCATGTATCTGGAGTTCATTTGCCAGCAGCTGGAGGCCCTACCACGCCCATTCTCTCTTCCATCTCTCCTTGCTTGCAAATACATAAATTAAATATTTTTAAAATGATAATACTGAAAGCTTAGGACTCTGTCAAGTAGTCCAGATGAACACCATTGTGGTGGTGGGTGTCCATTATGACTACATTCTAATCTGGTGGAATCTGAGCTCCTTGGCCACTGGCCGTTGGTGCTCTTGGTACCTGACTCCAGTACGAATGAGCACACTGTCCTGCATGTAACTTTGACTTGAGGAGTGACAAGTGTTCAGTGAAGGTTTGCTGTGAGCAGGGGAAGAGATGGCCTCTGTCCTGAACTGGTAATCATGTGTGTGGAGGGAGGAGGGAGTATGTATGGTTTGCTTGGGGGAGAAGAAGCCAAGAACATAAATATGTCTCTAAAAGGGATGTTCAATGTACCCAGAGCCCCTCTTCTATGGGAATCCCAAGGGCGCATCTGACTTGGGGCAGATGTGGTCTAAGGAGAAACACCCTGCATGAGGTGATAACCAAGGCAGGCCTTGAGGCTTGGCAAAGGGCATTTCCATCTGGCATGGATTTGTGAGATGAATGCTTGGCTAGGCATGAAGTACTCAGGTGTGCCAGAAGGAACCCCCATAGAAGCACAACCAAGGAACAGGCTTGTAGGGAGTTCATCCGGGAAGAGCTGCCTTCCTGAGGACCATCGCTCCAGGCAAGGAAGCAGAGCTGGGTCTGAGGGCTTCCATGTGCCACTGTTAACCGAGTTCTACCACCTTCTTTTCTAGTCCTGGATATTGCCACGGACTCATGGCAGGAACCTGGCTCAAATACACAGGGGCACCTTTGTCATGAACTAGCATCAAGAGAGCCTGCTGTGTCTCTTCCTCTCAGGTTTGTGAAGGCATTTAGTAGGATGGTCCCCAGCTTTATGGGTACAGTGCCAGCCAGCATAGTACTTTAGCCTCTTCCATTTAAAACAATGGAAGCTGTTTCCTGCTATCATTTGGGGACCCGTGGATGTGTGTGTGTGTGTGTGTGTGTGTGTGTGTGTGTGTGTGTGTGTTCATTGATTTGTCCCTCCTCCTCTTTGCCTGAGATAGAAATGTTCTTGAATTTTCTTTTTAATTAAGTGTCCTGAAACCCCTTTCAGGCCCACGCTAGTCTTCCCCTTACTCTGAAGGCGATGAACACCCATCCTGACCTTCCAAACCCAGGGATTGGGAAGATCCCACCCACTTCCACAGGTCTTTCTATGTTGTAGAGCAGTAGGTGTTTGTTTCTTTTTCCTTGGTGAGGCTGAACAGGAGGCCTGCTTTTGGTGGGCAGGAGGGGTGGGGGGAGGAGTGGAAGGTTGTGGTGCTAATTGAGGCCATGCGTTTTGTACTTGGGTGCCGGCTGGTGAGGCAGATTTAAAGGACTATCGGGAATCTTAGATTAAATACCATTAAAGCCAACTTCTTATACCCCTGCTGTTCAGCACGCTTGCAGGGAGAACGGTGATCGGATGTTCAGGATTCTTGTTTGAGGAAACCATATGGAAAAACCACACAGCAGTAAGTCTATAATCAGGGCTTACAGCATGCAGCCCACTGGGTGCCAGGATTGTTGCTTCTCCGCCTCCAGAAGATACAAGGGATTTGGTTCTCTGATGAGGAAACTGAACCCAATAAAGGAGGCATTTTTTCCACTCGGAGAGAAGGCATCTTTCCCCCCATAGGGCTCCAAGGTAAAGATCTGAGACATTTTTTTCTATAGTTATTAAAAATTATCATCCTCAAAATGTTTTCCTATTTGCTTCATGAATCCTTTTCACAACTCTCATGGAAGAAGGTAGAGAGATTAGGTTCCCCATTCTGGTAGAGGAACTTCCTAGACTGTCTAACAGATTGGAGGGGGGTAACTTGGCCGTTGTGATCAGAGATCGTCTGTAGGA
>PVHP010022978.1:12500-27722 GCA_004024765.1 Zapus hudsonius
AGCACTTATATAATTTATTACCCTGCCTATGCTGGAAATTGTATGTTCTGTGACTTCCATGTATTTCTTTTCAGCTGCATTTTTGTTAAAATATTATGAGATAGATAATTTTGTTCCATTTTATAGTTGAAGACATTGAGGTCCGAAATGAATGAGTGCAAAGGTAAGTTGCAGAGGGGAGACTCACCACAGGTTTGTGAATGCCAGAATCACTCCCTGATGACCACAGCATGCTGCCTGCCTGGGTTTAATCTCATGTGGCCCAGACTGTTGTGTTTGAGGGAGCAACTGGACATTGACATCCTGTGGCTGTCAGCAATGAGCGTCTGAGATCACACAGAGAGCAGAGATGTGGGTATAAATCCATCTTCCACCCTGAGACAAGGCCAGGAGCTTATCTCTTCTGGATAGCAGCTTTGAGAAAAGAGCTGAATGATAATTAAGTGACCATTGTATCTGGCACACTCAATTTGATTTAGGAAGAAATTACGTACCAAGGGTTTTTTTTTTTTGTTTTTTAAATGAGAAACCTAAGTGAAAATAGTTGCTAAGGTCGATGTAGTCTATCTTGGAGATACAAAGAGCTGGAAGTCTTTTACCCCAAATCACTAAGAGGCTCTGGGGAATTGGAGCTCAGCAACCACCACTGCTTCTACCAACTTTCTGGGAACATAACTGCTAATCAGTGAGCTGCCAGCCAATTGTTTAATTTCCCCTTAGGCTAATAGGACTCTGATTGTAAACACCCCAGTCTACTGCTCTCTGTGAGGCTGCAGAAGGAGCTCCATGCTGGGATGAACTTGACCTTGCCGGTGACAGTGTCCAGCAGGGGTTGGTGAGGATGGTCAGGGGAAGGTGGCATCTTACCACTGATTTGATGCAGCTGGTACTTTCTTCATTGTGTTTACTAGCTTTCAGGGGAACGGGAGGGTTTCCATGTTAGTTTTGTTATCACTGTGACAAAATACCTGGCAGAGACAACTTCCTTTGCTCATGGTTTCAGAGGGTTTGGGGCTACAGCAGGGAGAGCTCGGTGGAGGAGAACAGCTTTCCTCATGGCAGCCAGGAGGAAAGCAGAAGAGAAAATGCTGTGTCCATGGACTCACTTCTTTTTCCCCTCTTATGCTGTTGGGCCCCAGTCTGTGGGATGATGCCACCCAGGTTCAGATGGGTCTTCCTGCCTTAGTTAATCTCCTGGTAGGCCCACAGAGACACTCCGAGGGGTGTGCTGTACTAATCTAGGCATTTCTCAATTCTACGAGGTTGGCAATCAATATTAACCATCAGACAGAGACACATAGACAGTGGCTGTCACCTGCAGCTCCTGGGAAGGCCAGGGGGTCTTACTTATTGTTGGTATTTTTGAGAAAACACCACAACAGGGGCTTTCCATTTTTCAGAACCCCCCTCCTGCTATATAGGAGCTTGCTTTCCTTCTGTCCTTAAAATCTATCCCTAATCTAATAAAATCTCTCTAAACTTAAAATAGCAAATCTCCAGGATAAATGTCATCAAAATAGCTTTTTGACAAACTCTACTACCTTTTCGGCAAGTACTCTAAACCCAGTATGGCAATCAATAACTACCAGTAGAATCCAGCAATTATAGTATAAGCCAAGAACTTGGTAGGTTACCTCAAGTGACAGGCCATTGATGAACTATGTATTATTCAAATTACTTAGCCTCCCCGAGTCTTAGTTTTCATATTTCCTACCTGTCAGGACTGTTGAGAGGATTAAAATAAGACAGTTTATATAACTGATTTAGTACCATTAGCTTTGGGAAGGCCTCCTGAAAGTTAAGAGTCTCTAATTTTCTCTTGATAAGATCCAGTGAGCCTAGCCTGTATGGCCAATCTTGCTTCTTCCTCAAAACTGGTTATCAGGAGCTGAGAGATGGTTCCCATGAAGACAGTACATGAAGCTCTTGGGAAAACTGGCCAATTTTCTTTAATAAGTTTTTAAGCAAGCATAGTACCCTTAGATATAGGCCCTTGATTTTTGTCTCTTGATTCATGGCCCAGGTAAGTATCCAGCATCCTCTTATAGGTCAACTTGGTACCCCAGCTTATCTGTCTACCTCCATGTCCAGGTAGGTACCTCAGTGATCCAAGTGCATCCCTATTTGCTGCCTCTGCCACTCATACCTGTCCACAACCCCTGGAACCCCAGGTCTGCCGAGTATCCACATGAGTGTGAACAGTTTCCAGAACACTAAGAGGGTGGGTCAGGTAGAATTCACTGTATTTCCAGGGGATTCATTACAGGCTCTGGTGAGTTAATATGTGCAGTTACTCTGCTTGAAAACACCCAGGATGTGTATTTTAAAAATACATTTAAATGTAACACTCTTCTTTGCTCATAATGAACAAAATGTCCAAAGCAGAGCTTAAAATAAATTTTGAACAAACAGAAGTTGCATCTGGAAACATGGGTGGTGGGAAGTGCAACTGTTTGGAGAGATTTAATTCTCTCTCTTTCTCTCTCTCTCTCCTCTTTCCTAAGCAAATGCTCCGGAAAGTTCATTTTATATCAGAGCAGCTTTTTCTCGAACCTGTTTTCAAGTTAATTATCAAAAGCTTGCATCTTCTATCTCTTGCTATGGATCCCTGCTGGGTTTGTTGTTTCGCTTTCCTTGGGAAAGAGTCGCTCTATGGAAGATCGTTGACTTGATGTCACAGTCCAGGGACTCTAACCATCCTAGCTAATCAGCTTAGAACATCAGTACCTCCTTAATGTGGGATTGGGGACCTTCTGGATGCAGGGCGAGGAGCTGAACAAGTCTGCAAGCACATCACTTTATTTCCTTTGCTTTAAGCAAGAATAATTTGCCTTTTTTTTTCCCCTCTCATCTTTCTCCCTTGTTGTTTTGCCCCTGAAAACCGTACAGCCAAAGCAAGCTCGAGGGTGGACACTAAATCTTCTGATGCCGGCAGAGCAGTGATAACATCTGAACTGAGGGTGCTTTTCCAGGGCAGGCTTGACAGATGTAGCGGGGCCTTTTAGGATTTAGTGCAGGAGCGTATCTATTACCCACGCTGGAGCACAGCTTGGCAGGAGCTGTGTGGTAATCTCCCATGAATTCTGGCTGACTTATCAGAGCGGCTGAGCAGCTTGCGGCAGTACTAGAGGCTCTGTGGCCACTTGGGAAGTAGGCAGATCTTCCACAGGAAACTCTTTGAACTCCCTTCTCTAGGGCACATTTCTGGAGTGGGGTTCTGTTCTGGAATCTGCCATGCTGACCCTTTTTGGCCTTTGAAGGTATCATGTAGCATTTGATTTCACACCCGTGGGCTTCTGAGGTTAGATCTTCAAGAGCCCAAATTTAATTTCTAGCATGGCTGGTGGGGTCAGAGTGATTGTTTTCCTGGAGTGCCAGCCTGCCTGGGTCCTGAGAGGGCCAAGTGAATAGGGTGCTTTTCTTTCCCCTCTTCCCTCCCATCCTTCCTCCTTCTGCTTCTCGGCTTCCTTGCCTGATTCCTTCCTCCCTCATTTCTACCCTTCTGTCTTCCTCTTTCTCTCCTTCCTCTCCCCACACTTCACCTCTGTGACTTCTCGCCTTCTATCTCCTCCTTCCTCTTTTCCTCTCTGGCCGATATCAGTCACCTCTTTAGATCTAGCCCAGAAGGCCAACTTTTTTTGGGTTCCTTCCGCATGAGCCTCACTTGTTTCTACCAGAATGTGTTATGGGATAACCCTGACCTCTTCTGCTTTAACAATTACCTTGGTATTTAATAAAAATACCACAATTGATCACAAACGCCAAATTGTTTAGATCACCGATTAAAGTTTAATTTTGGAGTTTTGCTGTAGGGTTAGAATTAGCTTCGGAGTGTGCACCACATAGGAGGTGCTGTGATTTGTTTTAAGGATAAGGCCTTGGGGCAGCTGTGCATAAAATGAGTATGATTCCTTATTCCCACGGTTGATTTTTGAATGGGAGTGCAATTAGAATTTTTTTTCAGCCAGAAGCACATACAGTCAGAGCAAAGATAATACCTTGAATGCATATCAGCTTAAGAGACCTCTCTCTTGGAAATTTATTTATTGTTCACCAAGTTCTAATGCAGAGAGAGTCATGCCTTCCATAACAACAATAAACTCACCCTTTAATTTTAAGTCTGCTGTGTTTGTCGAGACTCTCGCAGTGTCCTTGTTATCAAGTGAGATTTCCATGGTGAATATTAATGTCACTCATAGCAATGTGCAAGTGGTTATTTTTCTTCACATAAGCGAACCTCTTAGAAGTCAGGCCCTGGGAACGCCTGGCCTGAAAACCAGGAAAATCGAGGATGGATGGACAGCAGGTCAGTACTGATTGACATAAGAAGGATTTAGGATTTTTTTTATTTAAAACATATTTATTTATTTGCAAGGAGAGAGAGATAGAAGAGATACAGAGAGAATCAACCTCGGGTCATTAGGCCTTGCAGGCAAGTGCCTTGACCACTTAGACCTCTAGCCAGCATCCAAATGAATTCTTATTTATGCAACTGGAAAGAGTATCAATTGGTAGAATCATTCAAGAAAATTTGACAAAATTATTCAAGACCTTTACAATTTTGGAATATTTTTGATCCATCTAGTGTTCTTCTAAGAACATATTCTACCAAAAAAGTCAAAGAAGTTCATAAAGATTTCACTACAGAGGGGATCTGGGAGATGGCTTAGTGAATAAAAATGTTTGCTATGTCCATGTGACAACCTCGGTTTGGGTCCCTAGGATCTATGTCAAGTCAGAGCAGCAGGGCCTCCTGTAATCCCAGGGGGTCTACGGCAAGATGGCAGGTGGAGAAAGACAGGAGAGTCCCCAAAAGCCCACACAGGCCAGCTAGTCTGGCAGACACCCCAGTGGACAAACAGGAGACACTGCCTCAAACAAGGCTGAAGGTGAAAACTGATGCTGGAGGTTGTCACACACACACACACACACACACACACACACACACACACGGCATTAAAAAAAATACCAGTAATGATATACTAGGTAATAATTGTGGACATTGAAATTGACTAAATATTCAACATGGGAGACAATGTTAAATTATTTATTGCAGCCAAACACTCGAAGAGCAAGTAGCTCTGAAGTAGAAGTATATTTATGGATGTGGAGCTATGACTAAGTTGTATTATTAAGTGGAAAAAATAATTTGCAAAAAAAAAGTGACTTCAACTTTACAAAAAGAAAAAGAATGTGCAAATGGAATGTATTCATAGAAAAAAAAAAGACAAGAAATGCCTTAAGCAATCAGTTACTACCAAGCATGAGAGTTATTGAATTTGGGGACAAATTGGAATGAATGTAGTAAGCTGGGAGAATCTTTAGGAATTGTGCACCAAGAGGTGATATCTTGAGTAATTAGTGTTTAAGAATGAGCAAAGCAAGGGGCAAGGTTTTTAATTCCCAGGAAAGGGCAGTGGTAGCATGAGGGTCTTCAAGCAGCTAGAAGATGCCTGTCTACCTCTTCCAGCTCCAGAAGGAGGGAGCCCAGGGAGGTAGCTCACAGAATGCACATTTATCTCTTTAGTGGTCTCTGTGCAAAGGTAAGGCACACGCTCTCTGCCTTGCATGATGCTTCCTACCAACAACCAGAACATTTGGACTAAACTGGTCAAAAAACAGCCTGGGTCTTCAAATACAAGGGTCACCCATTTGACTAAATTACCAAACCACCCCTTCCCCTACAAGAGATACAAAAATGCCCAGAGTGGTCATTTACCATGTTTATCATGTTTAGTAATGGAAGCCTGATATGGATTGATCTTTTGAGATTGAGATTGGCGAGTCTGCTGGCACGAGGATGAGGAGGCTCTAAAGGGATAGTCTAACAGATGGTCTTAAGCTTCCTTTAGAAAGTGAACTAAATAGATGTATTTTATAATATTTTTATTTGTTTATTTGTAAGCAGAGACAAATAGACAAAGAGAGACAGAAAAAAAGGGTGTACCAAGGTCTCTGCAAATGGACTCCAGATGCCCGTGCCACTTTGTGCATCTGGCTTTACATGTGTACTGGGGAATTGAACTCAGATTATTAGATTGTGCAGGCAAGTGCCTTAACTGCTGAGCCAAGAAATTTGGGGAAAGGATTAAAAGTGAAGGACTATCTCTAAGAAAATGGAAAAAATTTAAGAAATCAAAGTCAAATTTGAGAGTGAGGATGTGGGTCAATGCAATTAAAAAAAATAATGTTGCTAGTGTTATAACCACTTTGGAAAGTCATTTGTCCATCTAATGATCCAGAGAACCTGATTGAAGAAAATGAAAACCTTACAAATGTTCACAAATAGTTCTAGCTGACCTCATAATGGCAAACATGGAAAAGGACTTTAATGTCCATAAAGAAAAAAATTATGTCCATCTACTACTATTCCATGACAGTATGGATAAATCCTGCAGGGTAGACTGAAGGCATGCTCTGTTACATAGAGTATACATAACATATGCAGCAGATCCCAGGAAAGCACACCTTTCTGACAGCATGTCTGTACTTCACAAGAGCAACAACAACCTGCGTGGGTTTATGGAAACCTGAACACTGAAAGTGAGGAGTGGGGTTATGTCGGGAGGAGAGGAGGTGAAAAGAAAAAGCTATATGCGAGTTCATCCTCATGTCTCAGTTTTGAGTTGGGTGGGGGTTATAAGTACCCATTATGCTGTAAGTTCTAACATGTGTCATCTGTACATTTTATGTCTCTAAACATTTTAAGAGGTAAAGAATGGAAACCAAAGTGAATGCTGGCAGCAAAGGGGCTGTTTGAGTTTTATAAAAGGAAAAACACTTCTTGCCTTGATGAAATTTAACTGTTGTGTCTGCTCATCCTAAATGATGACCCAAGGCATTCTCTGGAAGTCATTGGGGGAAGTGCTTACTAATGGACAGATGCCCAAGGTGGCTTCCCAGATCACCTACCACCCTCCTGTCCCCTCAGGATTCCACCTTTCAGAGTACAGCTTGGTGGGTTGGGTAATGGGCTGGAATGACTCGGTTGGTCACTGATGCCTTCCTGGCCAGCCTTGCAGACACTGTGCCCTCAAAGTGCTAGGCGATGGCTGGCTTTTGGAGGTCACAATGATAAAGCTGTTTTCTTGTCAAAAAAACCCTCCATATTGGATTCTACATTCTCTTTTCACCTTCAATTTCTACTCTAAATTTTAGGAACTCACCAGGTAGTTCAAATGGTTTTCCCTAAGAAATCAAGGAGCAGCTTAAGCATATTCAGAAGATTAGGAAGGACTTTCCTCTGTTTCTGATCTAAAATGGTTAGTATCTTTTTTAAAAAAAAATATTTATTTTATTTATTTTCAGAGAGAGAGAGAGAGAGAGAGAGAGAGCCTTTAGCCACTGAAAACTCCAGATGCATGGACCACTTTGTGCTTCTGGCTCTACGTGGGTACTGGGGAATTGAACCCGGGTCATCAGGCATGGCAGGTAAGTGCCTTAACTGCTGAACAATCTCTCCAGCATCTTATTTTTTTGTTCTTTGTTTGTTTTGCTCATCTGGAATTCACTATACAGTCTCATGGTGGCCATGAACTCAGAGATCCTCTTACCTCTGCCTGGAATTAAAAGCATGTGCCACCATGCCTGGCTCTTTTATCTTCTTATTTGTTATTTATTATCTTAAAAAGTCTTTCGAAAGTCTCCTGTATTTCTTTTTGTATTGAGTAGAATAAATGGAAGTGGTTGCATCCTCCTGGGACATTGGTCAGAACCTGGGGACAATTTGCGTTGGGGAGTGAGTGCTTCTGCTAAGCATCCTACAATGCACCAGGCAACAAAACAAAAAAGAATCTGACTCAGTAGACTAATAGTTCAGGGTTGAGAAATTCAAGCCTATACTGTTTATCTTTCCACTTGGGGACCTGGGATCTTTGGGTGCCTGAAGAATGTAAGTGCTCTCTTGTGGAAGCTGACTTATGAACAGAGTTTGGAGGTCCTAGGAGAGGAACTGAATGGTCACATTGGTCTTTCTACCCCATGAGGATGGATCTGCAGGTTTGCTATTGCTGACTATCCCACACTGTAGTACCTTGACTAAGTGCCTTTCCACTGATTGTGTGTGAATAACTGGAGGAGAGACTCGTGTCTTCTGGTGATTGGTGTTTTCTACAGAATTTCTTGGAAAATAGGTGTCACAAATGTTCTGCTGGGTATGATGAATGAATGACATGTGGGGTTGGAAGCTTCAACCATGGTGGCATCAAGGTAAGAAGAGCAGGAGTGGATATTCGCTCTCTCCAAAGTCTTTAAGCATTGTGGATTTAACATATGTAGTTATACAAGATGGGCATTTCATTGAGTTCCTTCATTCTTTGGGGAAGAATTTGAGACTCAGAGGGGTTAAATAGTTTATGGCAGACATGAAACAAGAATACTATTTTGGGGCTGAAGAAATGACTCAGTGTTAAGGTGCTTTTCTGCCAAGCCTAAGGACCTGGGTTCAATTCCCCAATACCCATGTAAAGCCAGATGCACAAGGTGGCTCTTACATCTGAAGTTCATTTACAGTGGCAGGAGGCACTGGTGAGCCCATTCTATCTCTCTATCTCTCTCTGAAATAAATAAAAGAAAAGAAAAGAGTACTGTTTCTTGTAATTCCTCTTCATACAGCTACTCAGTAAGTTGTCTTGTCAAGGACCTACCTGAAATACTGTCAGTGCTATTCTGTGTGTGCACGTGCAGGACCATGTCCTGAATGTTAAGAACAAGCCCTGAATATTTGAGTGTTGCTATCCCCTGACCTGTTCCTGACCTCCCAACCTGGGAGGTTCGGTCTCTCTTTTCTAGGGCACTTGTACAACCTGTAGTGTCCTGACCATCACACTCACCATATTTTATACAGGTTGTGAATTTAACATCTATCTTCCCTTCTAGCTTTGGGATGACAGGAACTAATTTGTTTTGCTCAAGGCTCAGCATATAAAAGATGTTCCATCAATGGTTCTCTATGAATAATAAATAGAAATCTATGAAGTCAGGAATGGTCATTTAAGATTCAGTTTTGGGCAGAGTATTGTTTAGGAGTACTCTTTGCTGATGGCGTGGAGATTATCAATGGAGTAGCGAGTAGCTCCTGAAGACAAATTTTGTCTTCATGGCCATCACATTGTGAGCTAAGCAACTTCAAGGGTACACAGGACTGGGACACTTTCCTGAACCTTCATGGTACCTGAGAGTCCTGATGACAAACGGCCCCTTCCCTCCCACAGTGTGGTGCTGTTATTGTGGGGACTGTCAATATCCCTAGTCTCCCATCCCCCAAGGCCATTGTGTCTGAATGATCTTTCCTTACCTTGTTAGGTGGAAAGTGAGAAGCTCATCATCCTGAAAATTTTTCTATAACTACTCACAATAGGGTCAGCCAAATACAGTGTCTGCTATTGCTCAAAATTTCATCAATGTCTAATCCAACATGCTTTCCACATAGTTTTCTTCCTTTCCCAGTTTGAAAATGGAGAGACTATATAGGCCATTAAAACAGATGTCGGGGCTGGAGAGATGACTCAGCGGTTAAGGCACTTGTCTCCAGTGCCTAAGGCCCCCGGTTCAATTCCCCAGGACCTACATAAGCCAGACCCACAAGGTGGTGGCCTTGGTGTGTGCTCTCTCTCTCTGCTTGAAAATGAATAAATAAAATATTTTAAAAAAAACAGATGTCGGGCTGGAGAGATGGCTTAGCCATTAAGGCACTTGCCTCTAGTGCCTAAGGCCCTAGATTCAATTCCCAAGGTCCCACATAAGCCACACCCACAAGGTGGTGGTCCTGGTGCTCTCTCTCTCTCTCTCTCTCTCTCTCTCTCTCTCTGTTTGAAAATGAATAAATAAAATATTAAAAAAAAACAGATGTCAAGTTCAACTTGAGATGAACAGCTGTTGCCCTTTGGCCAGATGCCTCAGAAATCTATGATCTTAGCCAAGGAGGTGATGGCTTCTGATGGAGTCTACTGGGGTCAGTGGGCAGTGGGTCCCTGCTCTCCAGAGGCTACTCAAAGAAAAGCAGGGTAGAGGATGGGGTGAGGGGTGACATGACTGTCTTTCCATGTTTCCCTGGAAAAGAAGGGAAGCTTCAGAAGGAATACCTATTCTGCAGTCCCAGGGAGACCCAGGACCCATCTTTTCTTAGCTGCTTGACATTGTCTCTATGTGGCGAACATGACCTCCCCAAGGACCCACTGCAAGTTCTTTCCCTGCTGCCTCCCTTGGGGCAGCTCTCCATGCACCCTTCTACAGATCAACTGCAGAATCCGTGCCTGCCCTTCAATGCTGTGTTCAAGTCTCCAATCTTCCACGAAGCCTCTCAGAGGCAGCACGAGGGCGGAGAGAGCATTCAGCATTATTGCCAATTTTCCATGAGAGCACGGGAGGGTGAGCAGATAGCGATGCTATAGCAGGCATCGTAAGGCTTTTCACTTTATTATAGCAGCACGTGACATTTATTGAGTGCTTATTATGTACTGGGCGAGGTTGATTCAAGCTTTATTTTAGCTAATTCTCACACCATTCTTTGAGCTAGATGACATATTATCCTGCTTTTATAGAAATATGAGGCATAGAGAGAACAAATAATTTGTTCAAGGTCATTTAGCTAGTCCAGAGGGAGCTGGGATTTGAGCCAAAGCAGCCTGACCTCAGACACTGTGATCCAAGGGCGTGATGTTAAGCTGTCACTTAGTGGAGAGTGAACTGGACCAGGAGTCGGAACACATGTGGTCGTTTGGGTTTTTGTAGCATTATCACTGTTGGGCTTTGGGCAAGTGACTTTGTTTCTTTTGGAGCCTCAGCAACTTTATTTGTATAATAAAAATAATAAGCTAATGGATCAGAGTGTATTCATGAATGCTACTGATGGACTCTAACCCTTATATAAAGTGAGCTCTGACTCCCCGATCTCTGTGTCCACTACAGCTCAGCTGATCTCTCTTCCTGGTGTCCACGGTCCTTCCCTGCATGCTTCCTCCTCCCAGCTGCTCCCTTGATCTGCTCTCTTCCCACACAGCATTGTCTGGATCTCTCCTCCTGACCCAGGAGCCTGCTCACATGTCACTTTCTAAGCAAGCTTCTGACAGCTCTGACAAAATAGTGTCCCTTCCCTCCACACTGTCACCTACCACGTCTCCTTAGTCTGCTATATTTTCTCAAATATCTGCAAATATCTATCTTAAATATAATCACAATGTATTTATATGTCTGTTTTTCCAAGGAGAATATAAGTAACGTGACAATAGGAAACTTAACTTGATCCTCGTTGTAATATTTGCACCTGCCGTGTAGTTCAAATTGCTTGGTATGGGTGACCCCCAATTAGGCTGCATGCAGAAACAAAATTAGGACTATCTGAATGTTCTGGATATGTCATTTTATAGGTGTCAGCTTTTCTCTTATATAAGGTAGGCTTGGCTCTCCACTGACCAATTCACATTCCAGTTCCTCTTTTCCTAAATAAGGAGGAATTGGGGAATTTAGCAAAGACCCAGGTTAGGACAACTTCATAAAAGCAGGCAGTGTGGCTCCTCAGCCAGGAGGAAGGAGAGTAGAGAGAGGGTGATATGCTAAACATTATCTGGGGAAGTTCTTCGAGGCCCTGTTCCTAGTGACCCCTCAGTTCCAGGATGGGTGCTAGTCCCCAGGAACTTTCTATTTGAATCTAGGCAGAGGAGGTATTTGTGTTTCCCATCTGGTGAGAAGAACCCATGAAATTAGCCATAAAAGTGACTGAGGCCTTGTTGTGTGCAAGGATTTAAGTGCCCTAGTGGTGTCTACACTGTCTCACTTAATCCCTTAATGCCCCATGGTGACAGGAAGTACAGCCTCCATCATTGTGTACCAGTCATTTCTGCGGCCCCACTCCGAGGACCCTGTGTCTATGGTGAACATCCCCCAGACCCACAAGCAATTTCCCATTTCACATCCATGCCAGAGGGCTCTTCCTACTGTGAAGGAGCCTGCTCTGTCCACAGACATGGCAGCCCAGAAATCCCTGCCTCCTTCCCCTGTGGAAGGCTGCATCCCTCATGAGCCAGGAGTTAGAAGGTGCAAGTAATAGCTGCTCCATCCTCTGGTAAAGGGACAATTCGCTGAGGCAGTATACATCAGAGGGTCTCATAGGACTCTGCAGGGACACATCCTTCAAGCAACCGCCATAGTAACCAGCTCCTTGTCACTCTCTCCTCTTGGTTTTGCTCTCCTGTCTCCTCCATGGGTGCCTCCTGTGAGTGCCTCCCTCATACAGTAACTGCATCTATGTTCATCTCCCATCATCTGTTTTCAAGGGACCTGAAACTCAGGCAAGGACTGTTTATTTTACAGATGAAAACATGGCAGAGAGAAGGGCAGGAGGCTCCATCATACAAGTGTAGGACATGCCTATCTCTGTAACCAGCTGGAAGCTTCCCTGCCCTATGAACTGCAATCATCAGCAGGTCCTTGGACCCAGACATCCTGAGGTAGAGGATCCCCATGGGCTGGAGGTGGCACTCAGGTGAGGCACACAGCCAAGATATCTGGGCCCACCTGGTTGAAAACAACATGTCACATGTCTTGATACACCTGCTGCAGAGCCTGGGCAGACATGACCTGACAGGCTGTGTCTGCCCCACTGTGTTCCACATAGCTTGACTCAGGGACAGGTGCAGCTGTCGTTCTTTCCCAGGGTCTCTGTTTTGCCCCCAGACATCTGGAAGGTGTGTGGGTTGCAAATGGTCTTTTGGGGGCACTTTGAACTCACAATGCTGGGGGGGCAAGAATGGAAATTCTGGTCATTGGTGGAAGTGGGGTCAAGTGTTAAGAACAAGGAAAGATGCGAAGGTTTTGTGAAGGAAGTATTTTCAGAGGATTCAAGAATGGTGCTCTCTTCATCTCAATGAAATCCTTGGGTCCAGTACCTTCCTTAATGACATTCTGGAACATGTATACTGAAAGGAAGGTTTTTCTGGCCAGGAACACCCAGTTACAGTGTTGGACTCCACTGCAAAACTGGGGTGGTCTCAGAACAGCCCTGTAGCTCACACAGCTATTCTGAGACCAAATGAGGATTACATCAGCTGTGGAGCTGGGGCCCTGGCCGTGCTTTACTCAGCAACAGCACGCAGTGGCCTCTTGCCTCCCACATGGTACTGAATAGAAGTGACTTAGAAGGTGGTGGTTCCCTGGCAATGGCCATAACTAAATGTGCAGGAGAAGCCATTTGTGAAAAAAAGTTGTAGCAGAAATGATCATGGTGTTTTATGGGGGAGGTCCTCCCTTTCTGTCCTGTGTTCACAAGGGGTTCCAGTGTTGAATTCCTCTGGGGGGGGACAGCAGGTTCCCAGCTTGAAGAATGGCCATCTTGATGGTGGTCTGGGGTAAGAATTATCTAAGGAAACTTGATCAAATGCAGTCTTCCTGGCAGGGCCCCAAGGCCTGGATTTAGCAGGTATGCTTTAAACACCAGCACTACTAAAGCTAGGAAGCCCCAATCTCACCGCTTCGTCCCTGCTGTCTGGGGTAATGGTAACTGTTCAGTGTCAACTTGACTAGGGTAAAGCATACCCAGGTAAACGTGCAGCATTACTTCTGGGGGTGACTGTAAGGCTATTTCCAGAGGAGGTTAGCTTTCGAGTCAGCAAGCTGAGTAAAGCAGATCCCTCCTTATCGGTGTAGGTGTGTATCATCCAGCCCCTGGAAGACCCGGATAGAACCAAGAGGTGAAGAAAAGGTAAATGCACTCTTTCTTCTGTAGCTTGGACTTGCCTCTTTTTCTCCTCAGGACACCAGTTTCCTTGGTTCTCGGGCCTTTGGACACCGATCCTACCATTGGTTTTTTCTGTTCCTCCAGCTTGTAGATGGTATATCAGGAGGTTTCTTGGCCTGAATAAGCTCACAAGGCAATTCCCATGGTCCATCTCTCCTGTGTATCTATGTCTGTTGCTATGGTCTGGCCCATGGTGTGAAGGTTTGAATACCAGCCTGTGGTGCTATTAAGAGGGGAGGAACCCGTAAGAGGTGAGGCTTAGTAGAAGGAAGTTAGGTCAATGTAGCATGCCCTCGGAGGGAATATTGGAACCTCCATCTCTTTCTGAGCTATTGCTTGCTGGCTACTATGAGATCAAAATGCTTGCTTCCACCATGATGTACTAGACCATCACAGGCCCAAATTAATATGGTGAAGTAGCTGTAGCCTGAAACCCCTAAAAACTTGAGGCAGGATAACCTTTCCTCTTTAAAACTCGATTGTCTCAAGTATTTTGCTATAATGATAGAATGTTGACTAACATCTGTACCCTTTTGGCTCTGATTTTCTGGAGTCACCTGGTTTGTGCACACAACCAAGTAGACAGTTTCTAGCTGCATCTGGCCATCAATGACAGACAGTTTTCCCAGGCAAACCCTTGGCAATAACACAAAAGATGACTAACCAGAGGCAAGAGGTGCATCTGTTAGAGGCAACTATGGCATAATCTTGGAATCTTTTCAAAGAAATCTGGCCACCTTTAAGACGAGGCTTCCTTTAATCAGCTAAGAGGGCAGGGAAATGTCCACTTTATATTATCTCTACTTCTTTTAAAAATTATTTATTTGCAAGGAGAAAGAGAGAGAGAGAGTGAGAGAGAATCAAACCTGGGTCATTAAGCTTTGCAGGAAAGTGCCTTAACCACTGAGCCATCTCCCAGCCCAATTTCTACTTCTTAGTAACTCAAATATCCTGCCTCTAGCTCTTAGATTGTACACTGGTCCTTGAACTGGCCAAACACATGGGGCAGCACACTCAAGTTCATCTTATTTGTGAGGGATAGAAGGTTTGGTCACCCTTCCCATCTTGAGAGAAAATGTCATATAGAGCTTCTAGAGTCTTCCTGCCTTCTTGAACTCCAGGGAGGTTGTGTGGTGGGTTCCTGACACCTGTCCAATGGAGAGGGGGGTAAGGTTGGGTGGGAGGGAAGCATCAGGAATACAGCCCAGCACCCCACTCTGAGAAAGGCACCACTCATTCTATGTTGGCCTTTTCAGCTAGACTGTCCCCAGCTCTTGGTCTCTGCTCCCCTCTCTCTCCTCTTTTTGTTTAGTCTTTTACTCTCTGTTCCCTGTCTGCAGTTTTTTTTTTTTTACCCTCTACAATAGAAACATCTGTCTTAAATCTGAAAGGCGAGTCCAAATGTTTACTAGGCTTATTTAATAGGAAGAATAATGATAACTGCTTCTGTTTGTTTTGTTAAGTGATCCCCAGGCAGGAAAAAAAAAACC
>PVHP010022979.1:0-27841 GCA_004024765.1 Zapus hudsonius
GGGCCAGGAAGACCGGGATGAGTACTAAGATATACAGGATCCCTTGCCACAAGGACTAATACAGACAGCCCACGGTGGAGGATATACAACTGATCAGGGATGGGGAGGGGGGGAATTGGGGAATTCGGGATAACAACGCATGGTTTGCCCACTAAATAATGTAACTCATTATGGACAATAAATATATATTTAAAAAAAAGATAATAGCAATTTATATAATCTTTTATTATTAATTTTGTCATCCCAATTTATAAAGTCAAGGTTTTGAAAGAGTCTGTTTTGATTAACCATGAGATCATTGTATATCCAAATAGAAGGATTTTTAAAGGCTTAGTAATCATTAAATAAATATTAGGTTAAATAGTTTCATGAGTTTTACCCATTCCTTTTGTTAGACAGAGGATTTCAAGAATAGTGATTATTAATGGTGTCTGATTCCTGTTATAAGAGAGGGAAAGTGAAAATGTGAAAGGTTTATTTATCACTTCTTTAAGAGCTAATGTGTATTTAAGCTAAGTACATGAAGGACTTCTGATGATTGATTCATACAGAGAAAGAGTTGAAATCAACCCAAGGGTTTTGACCTCCATGGAAAGCAGCATGCTAGAAATCATATTTATATTACTATGAAATTCATAGTTAAGAAAGTCCTTTACTTGAGCATGGTTTGAATTACATGAGCAGACTATGAAAGTTTCTAAGGACTTGATACTTATGTGCAGTGCATTTGAAATACAGACAGTTATATTTATTCAAAATCTGAGTGTAGCATGGAAAGACAAAGAATCAAATATATTTAAGATATTCCTGACCATGCAATGATGTCAAGAAAAACAGGAGATGAAAGTAATTATCACTATGGCAAACAGTACGACCATGAGCTCTTTTTTTTATTCCAGGCACTGAATATTCAATACCTACTTGCTCATTTATTCCTGTTACAAATCTATGAAGGAAATATCATTATTAGGATAAATTCCTCTCATGGATGAAGAAGACTTCAAGAGAGTAAAGAATTGTTCAGTCTTATTCCGAAGAAAGTTGACAGAGCTGTTTTTCATACTTAAGCAGTCTGACTACCAAGTTCATTTTCTTTCATTGGTAAATTTAGGAGTGAGGCATGTGAGTGTGAGTGTGGGCATTCCATGGTGCAGCTGTGAGATCAGAGGACAGTTTTCATACCAGTCCTTGCCTACCATCTCCTTCTAAAACTGGGTGTCCTGTTCACCATTCTTTACATGAGAATTCCAGAAATTCTCCCGTCTCCATCTCCTGTCTCATTGTATACACAGTGGGATTACAGAAACCCACCAGCTGACTTCTGGCTTTTTCAAGGGGATCCAAACTCAGGTACTCAGAGCTCTGGAGCAAGGGTTTTACCCACTGAGCCATCTCCCGCAACACACCAAGTTCATGGTCTGTGCAGCTTCTCTGTAAGGTAGGGTGATTGTACTAAGGACATATCCCCAGCATAACTTTTTCAGACTTTAATCTGTCAGGCTCTATACAGTAAACAGGGTGTAGTGCTTCTTTGGGTCACACTTCTTTTCATCAGGAATTCTGAATACTTTTGCATACATCCAAAATAATTTTGATTTTAATTTTTTGTGTCTTGCATCATGCCACCTATATACACTTTTTTTTGCAGGGTGGGGATGGGGATTTTATTAACTGCTCATAGGAGAATCTTCAGGCCAAAGAGGGAAGGATAAGGAGTCAGAGAATTAGCCAGTGGTTGTAGTAATGTTACCCCAGAAGTGACAGTGTGAGGTGGGTCAGCAGGGAAGGGAACCAGGTGCCTGCAGGGTGAGAAGCAAGGAAAAGAGGGAGGGAGGGAAGGAAGGGGAGAGAGAAAGGAGAGAGGAGAGAGGAGAGAGGAGAGAGGAGAGAGAGAGAGAGAGAGAGAGAGAGAGAGAGAGAGAGAGAGAGAGAGAGAGAGAGGAATATATATGAGAATTGGAGGCTGAAACTGAAACATGATCCAGGGACAGAAAAATATACACACCTTTGTTTTACTGAGATATTTAACTATTTCTCTTGGTTTATTTTTAGAGCTTTACAAATAGAGTGATAGTAGTCTTTTGCCATATATTTGAAAGCTATCACCTACATTTTATTTATCTACCCTTTCTGGCTTTTGTTTCCTACAGAAAAAGTACCTATTTTCAACATTCCAGAAAGCCACAGCGGTAGTGGCTAACGTGTGTGCCCTAGGAATGAGAATCTCACTACCCAGGATCTCTGTGGTGGTTTCAACATAAATGGTCTTTTGAAATATGTTTGCAGAAGAAATGTGGAAGTAGTTGGCACTTCATACTGGAGAAGCCATGCAGTGATGGGCTATTCTGGTGGGAGTTGGAAAATTCTAACTGCAGAGAGAATTGTGGACTATGAAGGCTTGGCTTATGGACTTTCATAGGGAACGCCAGTGAGGCCAAGAGCAGACTGGCAGGCTCCAGCGACCAGGGGACCAGACCTAAGGAAGAGCCAGGGGGCTTGTGCATCCCAAAATATGAGTGGGCAGGTTCCCATAGAGTCCCATTTCCTTCTTTGCTGGTCTTGGGCTGGCGGCCTTCCCACGCCCACTTAGCTCCAAACTTCAGGTCTCCAGACATGGCTGATGAGCATGGCCGCATATCATCCTGGCTCAAAGCCGTCAGAATTTGAGTTTTTAAAGGCATGATGAAGTGTGCTCGACCCTTGTCCTCAGCTGAAAGTTCCCAGTGCTCCATAGTCACCCGCCATTCCTGTGCCTATATTCCCCGTGACCATCAAGGAGCGATTCTCCTACAGTTCCTGTCAGCAGCTCTCTTCTCGGCCTCTCCCCCTTCCTTTCACCCACTGAGATTGAGGATTAACAGCCCCCAGCCAAGCAAGCCAGAAATAGGGCTCTTGGAGGTCGTAACCATTACTCAGAGGGCACAATGCCCCTTGCTGCACAGACCAACCAAGACAAGGGTACCGATGGAGGGCACTGAATGGTGCCTGAGAGGATGTCTGAACACCCATTGTCTCGAGGCATTTAGCGCCCTGGCCGTGCCCAGGGCATTGGCACAGTGCCTTTTCCTATCGGTGCTGGTAGGACCCACATAGGTCCACCTGTGGGTCTGCCAACATCTGGAACCCACCCGAACGGTTCAAGTACATCTGCAGAGCTACTCCCTCCAGAAGGCTTCTAAGCAGAGCTGGACCCATGCGGCTTCCTCCCCAGAGGCCTGAGCAGAGAGGCAGACTCCAGGGCTACCCTGGCCCTTGTCCCTATGAGCCTCCTTTCCTAAGTGTTGGAGAGACCTGGGCTGGAATTTCTACAGCAGATCACATGACTCCAGAAGTGCTGGCCTCGGTCCCGAGGGGGATCCCTCTCTGCCTGGCCTTCAGAAGCTGGCCTTTAGTTAGGTTTGGGAAACATCTGCTAGGTTCGAAGTTCTGGTTCTGATCTTAGGTCCTTCTTTCCCAGGAAGGTCATAGTTTTGAGCCACAGCCTTTGGAGGCAGGATATGATTCCCAGCAGTCACTTCCAGTGTCAGGTAGGACACCCTCTGGGCTCTCACCCTGATCAGTTTGTCACAGTTGCCTCTGGCAGACCTTGGGGGAGTCTGAGAGCACCTTCCTGTCCATCGTGGAAATACATGAGAACCTGGAATGTGAACTTTCCCCAAAACGTCATTGTTTCAAGAAAGAAAGAAAAGGTGCAAATTTGCACGAACGGCCTATGAATCACGTCCTGTATGGTTTCTGGCTCATGTCATGCTCAGAATGGCTTTCCACACTCCAACGTCATTCTCATTTCTTTTAATTTCAAAATCACTTATACCACTTTCAAATGCAAATGAAAGTACTTATGCAAAATTGTTGTGAAATTATGTAAATTTCCTTGCACACCTGGAAAATGTATTGGTATAATGAAAACATTATTTCCTATACACATACTACCACAGGCCTAGTTACTGGGCCCAAACGTATTTAATTAATATTCTATTTCTTTACCACCCCTTTCAAATATTTCTTTAATCACGGGCTACATTCCCACATATATTTATACATTGTTTCTAGAATCACTACAATTTATATCAATCTCAATTCTCATGCTAACACTAAATTGTATTTATTTTTCTCATGAAATATAATTTTTTTCCTCCATGCCATGCAAAGTCACCTGCCTTTATGACATTGCCTTCTCCTATTTCTTTCTCTGTTCTGGTTCCTACTTTGCTGCCTCTGGTGTAAGTTTTACTTACTAACTGGGAAAGGTCCTGCTCTCCACAGTGGCCGGTCCATCATTTTCCTTTCAGTTGAATTTTCAATATGCACTCTCGGCTAGTCCCAAACTGTGTCAAAAAATCACTCACAGAGCCATAGAGATTACTTAGCAGTTAAGGTGCTTGTCAGTAAAGCCTAAAGACCTGGGTTCAATTCCCCAGTACCCATGTAAAGCCAGAGGCACAAAGTGGCACATGAATCTGGAGTTTGTTTACAGTGGCTAGAGGCCCTGGAGTATCCATTCTCTCTCTCTCTCTCTCTCTCTCTCTCTCTCTCTCTCTCTCTCTCTCTCTCTCTCTCTCTCTCTCTCTCTCTCTCTCTCTCTCTCTCTCTCTCTCTCTTTCTCTCCCCTTTTCCATTTAACCAGATATTTAGAGAGCACTCTGAATACTCAGGTGCACACCTGTGGGGGGGGGGGCATTCAGCAGTAAATGAACCAGGCAGATCCTTCTTTTATGTTTTGCATGTATATTTTTTTCAATATTGTTTTCCAAACAATGTGTTAAACCAGCAGCACATTGTATCATGTTATATGTCCAGTGGTAGCAAGCTTACACGAGAACTTGAAGAATGTTTCTGGGAAGAAGGAATCCACTCTCTTTTGGTGAAGTTGAGCTGGATGAACAGCGTTAGGGAAAGAGGAGTTGGTGGCTGCACTCAGAGATGCTGATCCAGAGGCCGGGGTGCCACAGAGAACAGACACATGGAGGAACATAGAGAAGCCTAGCATGTCTAAATTGTGAGAGGTAGGTGTAAGGTCTCATAAACTACACGTGTACATACAGTATCCTATTCAAATCGCACACATGAGAAACATTCGTAGTTCTTTAGAAGTAGCTTTTCTTCTTTTTGTGTTTCTCTATTACAGTCACAAAGTAATTCAAATTCTGCTTAAAAGTTCTTTTGATTGGAACCTTTGAGAAACAATAACATCCTTGATTACAAACTTTTTGGTTTTGTGCTATAACCATTCTCTACGATTTCAGGAACAAAGTATCACAAATTGGTGAACTAAGATAACGAATTTATTTTCTTATAATACTGGAGTCTGCAAGTCCAACATCAAGTTTATCAGCCCCCAAGTCTCTCTGCACCTCTTCACAGAATGCCCCCTCCCCTTGCTCTTCCTAGCTTCTGATGAGGGCAGCTATCTGTGGCATTCCTTAGGTCTGGGACCGCAGCGCTCCAGTTGCTGCTGGCTCCTGAGTCTCTCTTTCTCCCCTAAAAAGACCCCAGTCATGACTTCACCTTATTTAACTAACTACCTCTGCAAGGAGTCTAACCCCAAATAAGTTCACATTATGAGATGGTGAGGTTAACACCTCCAGAAACTCTTTGGTGGTGGTAGAAGGGGACACACAGCTCAACTCATAGCACACATGAAGCATGTTTTTGCATTAATATGACAAATATTGAGACAATCCAGGCTCAACTTTTAAATTCCTAGCAATAAAGACAAATTATGACTCATAATTATCCATCAAATTTTAAGGTACAAGCATTGTGCTCTTCCTGCCATCATTTTATTCTACTACCAACTACCAAAGCAAGCCTACATCCTTTCTCTTTTCTATGCTAGTTTGTTTTGGGGTTATTATATGTGGTTGCAAGAGGAAGTTCTGGTTCACAAAGGCATAACTGCTAACGGATGTATGTTCCTGACACAAGAGGGTTTGGGTCTTTGATTCAGCATTTCAAATATATATTCTATATCTGCAGTTTTATTGCAAGCAAGAAAAAAAATAGGGGGCTGGAGAGGTGCCTCAGCGGTTGGGGCGCTGGCCTCAGGGGCCTAAGGCCCCCCAGTTCGGTTCCCCAGGGCCCACGTGGGCCGGACTCACAGGGTGGTGGCTCTGGTGCTCTCTCTCTCTCTCTCTCTCTCTCTCTCTCTCTCTCTCTCTCTGTATCTATCTCTTTGAAAGATGAATAGATAAAATATTTTTTAAAAATAGGAATTAAAAGGCAGCCAAGACTGCACTTCTTCTCAAAGACTTTTTTCCTGAAGCCTCGCCAACAATTTCTGCCACAGCTCATTAGGCAGAATGGTGTCACCTGCGTAGCCAGCGGAAAGCGAAGTTGATGAATGAGAGCGATTTCAGCTGCGTTCATTGCTGACCCTAACAGCATCAGGATTCTGTGCAGAAGGAGGAATGACAAGGAGACATTGGTGACCAGCTTGCTGTCCCATTCACCATTCCCATTTTTCCAGCCACAGACTTCTCAATGGAGGAAGGAAGGAGAAGGGACTTGGAAGAAAAGATACCCAATGTGTCTCGTCTTCTCTTCTCCATCGCTCCCAGCTTACACTCATGGCTACAGTTAATTAACCCTAATGGCAGGTATAAGAGACACACTTAACTAATTAGGTCACATTAATTATTTTAAACATACATATAAAGAGAGCAGTAAAATAATTTAAATGCAGTCTACACAAATGTTTTTCAAACTCTATTTAGGCACAAAATTGTGACAATTTTGCTATAGTTTCTCCCTTCTTTGTTCCTTCATTTTTTCTTTTCTTCTCTCTCTGTCTCTCTGTCTCTGTCTCTGTCTGTCTGTCTGTCTGTCTGTCTGTCTGTCTGTCTGTCTGTCTATCTCTCTCTCTGTCTGTCTGTCTCTCGGCAGTTGTAGTCTGTTCTTTATTGCTGGGATGATGGACATCCACACCAGGTACAGTTTAGGGGAAGAAGGAATTTATTTGATCCTTACAGATCCAGGGGAAGTTCCAAAATGTCAGAAGAGCCTGATCACCTTTCACAGATTCAAACACACACACACACACACACACACACACACACACACACACACAGAGCGAGAGAGAGAGAGAGAGAGAGAGAGAGAGAGAGAGAGAGAGAGAGAGAGAGAGGAGAGAGACAGAGACAGACAGAGAGAGACAGAGAGAGAGGAGAGAGACAGAGACAGAGAGAGAGAGGAGAGAGAGAGACAGAGAGAGAGAGAGACCACCAAACATCCAGCACCACAAGCAAGCACAAATGGTCAGCAAGCAGCTGGGACCCAGGGAGAACTCAGACTTTTCTTCGTACCTTTAGGCTAAAAAATCAGATCTACGCCCAAAACACCTTAGGGCTGGAACCAAGGATCTGTTCCTAGTGGAACCTCTAGGTTTTAACAAAACACCTGAGGCTGCTGGGGGGACATGCATTCAAACCACCACAGACAATTCCTTGTTGTATCCAGCGTGGGCTGTAATTTTCCATGCAACCCATACTAGTCTCAGACCCCCATTCTTATTGGTCCAGCTTCCCAAGGACTGGGATTATAGTTGTCTGCCTTATACCTGGTTTCCCACAACATGTTATATTCTATGGAAAAACCTGGTTAGATTTTTGTTGTAGTTGTTTTGTTTTAGGTCAGTTAAAAGAACTATACTTTACTTTCAGGTTGTATCCTTCAAACCTTCTTTGAGTGGGTATTCCAATATACTTTTGGCGATAAAAGAAATCTTTTTCTTTTCCCAAATTTTATTGCTCTCACTCAGCAGAAAAAAAATGCTTGTCTTTTTACATATTTTATTTATTTATTTATTTATTTATGAGAGAGAGAGAGAGAGAGAGAGAGAGAGAGAGAGAGAGAGAGAGAGAACAGATGCACCAGGGCCACCAACCACTACAAACAAACTCCAGACACATGCACCACCTCATGCATCTGGCTTTCTGTGGATATTGGGGAACTGGGGAACCAGACTCGGGTTTTTAGGCTTTGCAGGCCTAACAACGGACAGTTTTTCCTTGGTTTGCATTTGATATCTGTACATATTTACATTTTAGTATGTAGACAATTCTCTTGGCTTTCTTGAATCCTCTTTGTTTTCAAATCAGCATGGATGTCTTCTAAGTAGAACAGCAGTTAGAAAACCATGTGCAATGAACATTGAAGTACACAGAGAAGATTATTCTAGTTGAATGTAGAACTACATATATTCTATATATTCATTTTCCCTTAATTTCCCTCAGTGCCATTCACCCACAGGTAGAAAAAAAAACACCTTAAAATCACCTAGTTGAGTGACTGGGCAGAGAAACACAGATAGTCAAGAGAAAGACAGGATTAAAACAAGTTGTCCTCAGCACCTGTGCTCTGACTCTCTTGAGAAGAAACATTCTCCTCCTTTAACTCACAGATATGAACTCCTCTCTCCAATGTCACCCTGATTTTGTGATCCAAGGAAGACTGTCTAATATTTGTAATATTTTTCCTCTGTGGAGGTCAATCTGTTTCGCATTTTTCCCATGTTTTTATACGTTGTAGTCAGAATGCAATGTATGTATTACTAATATTTAGTCTTGAGGTGTGGTTGACCCTAAGTAAAACAGAAGAGTGTTTTAAACTTGGGAGACTGTGAAATGAAAATGGGATCCTCCAGACCTTGTTCAGTCAAAATAACTGACCCTTGGTCACAGATGCCTGATGGTGACAGGAACGGATATCCAGTTGTCTAGGCTTCTGAAGGCTTCATAACCACCTGCAATTCATAGCTACTGTCTGCCCAACCCCATTACTGAAGTCTAAGAGCATGTGTCTCTTCCCCCCTTTATATTAGCTTGCCAAGAAAAACTTGACATATTAAGTAGTATATGAATGCTCCTCATTTTCAAGGTTGAAAAAAGATGAAATAGAAAACATATTAGAGGTCATTAGCAGAGGACCCAACACAAGTCTGGGGCCGCATGGAGCCCAAAGGAGCTTAAAGTATTGGATTCTGGCCATGTATTTTTTCACATTCATAAATAGTAAGCATAATGTTGAATGTGAAATGATTAACCAGTAACATGTGAAGCTATTGTGTAAAAGGCAACAGACTGATTTGATAGAGCCGAATTCAATTTTATTGAAAACAGAGAGGTTCTCGGCAGATGATCTTAAACCATCTCACTGAATGTGCTCACAGATAAAGACATTCTCTCAAGGACAAAATCTGAGTCTTGGCCCAACTCCACCATGTCCAGACTACAAACAGACTTCATAAGCATTATAGCACATCTCCTAAAAATTATCAGGGACACTACACAGGGAAACACATTCAGAGTCTAAAAGAATGTATGAGGACAGCAAGAAAAGCTTTACACAGAAACTGGCTCTAATGTTTAACAAAGTAGATGAGGTCCACCATCCATTTCTTGCTGCGGAGTTAGATGAGGGAATATCAGAATCCATTGGGCCTTAAACTTGGTTCTAATTTTCACATCTATTTCTTTGTAACACTTCTGAGCTACCAGAATCTAACAATGCTCAAGTGCCAAAGTAGTGATCTGAGACATCCCTGACTCAGAAAGCTCCTCTCATGTACAACAAACAAGTAATATTATATCAGATAGTGACACAGTCCCTAAAGAGAATAAAGAAGGAAATTAGAGCGACAGAGTTGGGTGGGTGAGGACGAGGATGCCCTGGACAGTTACTTGGTGACAGCATCCCCAGTTGTGACCTCATGGTGAGAAGGCACGATTAGAGAATATGCCTGTGTGTTCAACTCTCTCTCTCTTTCTCTCTCTCTCTCTCTCTCTCTCCTGTTACTTAAGTGCAACCACTTCATTCTTAATGAACACAGTGTCTTTAAAAAGGGCGCTTAAAACCTCTACAGTCATTTTGTTGTGCTCTGTTCTCTCAAATTCTTCAGGCTCTCTCTGTAATGAGGAGAAATCCTTCCTGAAACAGGATCCAACCACAGCAGATGTGTTTGCACGCAAACAGGAGGCCTCAGAGGAGGCTGCGCGGTGGTGGGGAAGACAGGAAACATCTGTGAGCAGGGAGAGCGGTGAGGCTGTGCTTGGGTGACGCTGCCAGCTTTCCACATCGTCTCATCCACTCCCGCCTGAGCAGCTTTTACGCAGGCCACTGCCTATGGAGAGGGCAGAGGAGAGCCACACTGCCCTGGCCAGACACCTTGTCCTAATAATTCTGCCATGTTGCCTTCACGCCTATTAGAATGCTCGTAAGCAGAGTTCATCTGGGATTCTAACAGGTGTTTTGAGGACGTCCAGTTTCATGCTAAGCCTATGGGCCATTGACTACTCAGTGTACTTAGCTCTCTCATATTAATTGAATTTTCTCCATAGCCCCTCTTTGTAAATTTTTTTAATTATTATTTTTTAGATTCCAGGGATAGCCACACTATTCTATTCACTCTCAATAAGAAAATAGCACCTAAGGGAAAAATTATTAAATCCATTTTCACTAAAAATAAAGTACTGTTCCTTTAAACTATTATGTCTCAAGAAAGTTTGCATTTTGTTTGTCTAAGATAACTTTCAGTATCTAGGACATTTCCTTCTCTAGCTCTTGGGTACTTGTGCACACATGCAAGCAAGATTTATAGATTTGTTTGAATAACACCAGTTAGAGGAAGAAAATTTAATATTCACAGTCTAGGACAGAAGTAGTTGCAATTTGAGGAAATCTTGGGTGCCTTGAGTTACAGAAAGCGTTCATCTTCCTCCGCCTCCCTCTCTCCTGCGTTTCTTAAATATCTGCTATATTTCAGATACTCAACTAGACGCTGAAGGTAAACAAGTAAGATGCTTTCCAACAGCCAGCATCTTAGAGGAGGAAGATTGTAATATCTAAAGAAACAGAAAGGAGGTAACTCTCATTGGGAGAAGCAACATTATAAAAAGAATACGACTAGATATTATAACTATTGAAAGATGAGGATACATCAATATTTAGAAAATAATGTATCCTCTGATTTTTAGCATGTTTTATCCAATGCTTTTTCTCTGGATCCATTTTCATGGAACAGAATATTTATAAATAAAGGTTTCTAATAGTCTCCAAAAAAATAGAAAATAAGGGAATAGAATTTCAAGCAATAGGGAAAGTGTGCAAAGGAATGTGAGCTTAAATACCAACATGAGATATGATCAAAGGTAAGGAAAAGACAGAATAGTGTTAGGTTATGTATTTCAACTTGGGCAAAATTCACTGTACCTGTTCTAATATATTTACCAATCTAACCCTGTTCTGACCCCCTGTCAGGGGCCAGTTTTCTGTTCAGTGTACTGGACCTACATCTGATGGACCTCCAAATGTTGATGCCTTTAGGCTTGGGTTTTCATAGGACCTGTTTGAAAAGGCTGAGGCCTGGAGTGTAGCGATGGCTCAGGCTGCAAATGTTCTTCTTTGTCTCACTTTGTCTTGGAGAGCAGAGACGCCAAGCATGTGCTTGTGGAAATGGCAGTTGAAAGTGAGTCCTTGACTCAGAACTGGTATACTGATATGCTATTGGTCAAAGTAAAAACCTCCACACTCAATTGTGGAGAAATATACTTTTCATGAAAAGAAAACCTCATTATGACAGTTGTAGACTCAGAGACAGAAAAAAATAAACACCATGTTTATAATCATTGTCTTAGAATAAATGTACTTAGTTTGGCTAAATCACTAAACACTAAACATTAACATCAGGAAAATTTTTAAAAAATGATTCATGTGTCATTGTGATAAAAGAAATCATTGATTTCAGTTATAAGAAAATAGGGGCATGGTATTTGATAAAAACGAGAATGAAAATCCGGTATGCATAAAACATTAGGATTTTAAAAAGAAGAACCCACACCTAATGAGCGCTTCCCATGTGTATCATGAGGAAGAATGAGTACAGTCCTTGTTGCATCCAATCAGCTTCAGCAGAAATGCAGCCCCCTGAAGATGTGAGGGTAAAATGTCCCCACAAGCAAAAGCTCTCTTCACCTTACCCAAATGGAGAAAAAATTAAATATTTTGCAAACCAAATTCTTATAAGTTATCAAGCTGGTAATTATGTACAGAGATGCATCATAGCACATGCACTAGAGGTATTAATGCTCATTTTACAAGTATTTTTGAATTAAAGCACATTAATAATCTCTTGTTTGGAAATAGACGATATTCTAAATGACAACTCTTCTGTCTAACCTGAAAATAAAATTAAAGTGGAACAAAAGGTGTTCTTCTGTATCATTGATTCAGCTGCATCCCGGATCCCCAAGGAAGAGTTTATTTTTAGTACCAGACACTATGGTATTTCTTACATGAAGAAAAGCTTCTATCTTGGTAAGGCAGTTGTGCTGCTTAGAGATTCACTTTCAATATCGAAAACTGATCTTCACTAGTGCTTGTGATAAAGACTTTTTCATATAGACAAAGACCACATGAAGTTCAAGGAAAAAACCCCCATGCACTGGTTGCAATTATTTGTCCTACTCATTTCTCTTAGCTTTAGTAAGAAAGAAAGTTTGTTGTTTTAACTTTCCATGGACAAACGCCAGGAAAGGTGCTCACACGCAGAATGTGATAAGTTTACATATTCTCTTTCTGTGTGTTTACTGCGACTGATCACCTCAGCCAACTCTTCCAAGTGTAACAGCCTAATTTTCTCACCACTCACTTCAATTGTTGATTTATTCTCTCATCTCTCCAGTCTGTTTTGGAGCTCATTATCTAGTTATGTGTTAGGAAGGATTTAAAAAAATATTTTATTTATTTGCAAGCAGAGAGAGGAGAGAGAATGGGCATTCCAGGGCTTCTAGCTGCTGCAAAACTCCAGATGTCTGGGCCACTTTGCACATCTGGCTTTATGTGGTTACTGGGAAATCAAGCCCCTGGTCATCAGGCTTTGCAGGCAAGTGCCTTAACTGCTGAGTCATTTCTCCAGCCCAAGAAGTTCCCATTTGACTACAACTCTCTTGGATATCTAGTGAGTAGATCAACAGAGCAAGAAATAGGATCATGTATACCATGTATAACATATATAGATAGGCATGGGATACTTATACAGACATAAATAGGTATAGGGTATGATAGAGTACATTGACATATACATTGAGATTACAGAGAAATATAAACATACACACAATTCAGTTTGAAAATTGAATAGTTAGATTCTCTTTTTGCTCAGGGGGGATCAGAATTCTTTTATTTATTTATTTATTTATTTTTGGTTTTTCAAGGTATTTTCTCCCTCTAGCCCAGTCTGATCTGGAATTCACTATGTAATCTCAGGGTAGCCTTGGACTCATGACACATTCCTCCTACCCCTGCCCCCCCAAGTGCTGGGATTAAAGGCATACACCACCATGCTCCGCCCTTTTTGTTTCAAAAGTATAAAAGGAAAAGAGGAAATTGGCGGGCCAGGTCCTCCAGCCACTGCAAAGAACTCCAGATGCATGGGACACATTGTGCATCTGGTTTTACATAGGTACTTAGGAATCGAACCCGGGTCATCAGGCTTTGCAAGCAAGAGCCTTTGCCTCTCAACCATCTCAGTCCTGAGTAGTGTCTATATTAAGGAGGTAAATTGCTTCACTCAATACTGATACAATGGTAATCACTGCCAAACATACAATCTTGGAATAATAGCCCAGAACCTTGAACTTCACTCAGAAAAATATTTGACCAAACATATAGTCAAGTTGACACATAAAATGTACTGTCACAGAGCACGTATATTTATTGAGTTTACTGAGTTTAGTATATTTATTGAGTTATCTCTGCTTTCTATTATTTCAAATAGCTAATCTGAATATCATTGCCTCTTCAGGCAGACTCTGTTGTTTACTGGAACTTTCTTCCTTGTTTTGATTTATACTGTGAAAAGCATCTTTTGGAATCAGAAATCTTACCTTCTTTACCTCACCCATAAGAGAAAACTTGGGTGAAAATTATGGTAACATAGAAATACCAGTGGTATTAATAGTCATGAGGATGAAGCAATAGGTAGGGGGCTTTTGATTTTTGCTATGTAGGAATTTGTGCTTAGCTGTGTACTTTATTTCTTCACAAAGAATACTTCTATGGTGCTTAATGCAAAAAAATTAACATGAAAGATAGTAGTCATCTTTAAAATATGAACAGGCTTCATCCAATTTTATTTCCTGTTCATTGGAAATGATAAAGCTATTCTAAATGATTAAAAACTTGGGAGGAGCACTTTAGGATGCAGTGCAAATCACAGTTAAGAATTGCAGCTGAGGCCGGTGTGGTGGCACACGCCTTTAATCCCAGCACTCGGGAGGCAGAGGTAGGAGGATTGCCATGAGTTCAAGGCCACCCTGAGACTACATAGAGAATTCCAGGTCAGCATGACATATACAATATATACATATTATATATGTACAGACACAGTTTTAGAGTATTGTATTAATATTACAATGACAAGTTATTATTCAAACTGTTATAGTCTACTCTGTGTTGCTGGGATGAACTTCCAAATTAGACACAGTTTATGAGGAAGGGGCTTATTTCAAGCTTACAAATCTAGAGTAAGTTCCATAAATGGCAGAAGAAGCTGTTTCCATAAATCCAAGCAGAGAGAAAAACCAGAAGCAAAACACCAGCACCAACACACCCACCAAAAAGCAGCAAGCAAAAGGGACCCAGGCAGAGCCAAACTCTGTATATATTTAGGATCTAAGTCCCCCAGGACCTGTGGATTGGCTCAGATGACGGTCTTCTAGCCAGGCAGCTGGAAATCAAAGTTACAAGCTTTAATAAAATGTCTAAGTCTATGAGGGGAGGGTCATACATTAAAACTGCCACACCAACTATATTATTCAGAGTAAAGTCAAGGGCTTATCATTATAATCAAATCCACATACATAAATACCATTTTGGAAACATCTTTTTAAACTGCCACATGTCTTGCAATACTTTCCCTTTTTAAAGTTCCAGAAAGGAATGTGGCTGAGGATAGGAAAACTTTCATTAATATTTAAAAATGAGAGACTTTCCAAATTTGAAGTTGCCATTTAAAATGTATGTTTAGAGTACATATGCTGTGTGAAATGACTCGTGGAGTGTATGCACACATGTGTGCAGATGTGCATGCCCTGTGCCAGTGCATGCAGAGGCCAGAGGAGGACGCCAGAGGCCTCCTGCAGGTATTTTCTAGAGACAGATTGTCTCTCTCAATTCAGAACTGCACTTTTTATTTACTGAGTCTTAGTGGTCTCCAACCCCTTCCCCGCCCCAGCTGGAGTTACAGAAATGGATGACAATGCCAGCCTTGGATGTGTGTTCCAGGGAAATCTACTTGGGAGGTCTCAAGCCTTCAGACTGACCATCTTAAACCCCAAGCAATCTTACTCACGGAGCCATTTCTCCAGTCCCATTTTTATTTTTATTTAGTTTTTGAGAAGCAGCCCTGATTGGCCTGGAACTTGCTATTTAGTTGACGTTGGCTTCAACTTTACACAATCCTACCTCTGCCTCCTGAGACTGAAATTACAGGTGAATGTCACCATGTCAGCTTCAGAAGTTTCAATTCCTCCAATTCACTATCTCAACTGCCTGCAGAACTATACCTTATACCACTGAGCCCAGGCTCTTCAGTTTGCCTGGAGTATTGGTCGTCTTTACAATCCCTACTACCTCCTCACTTTTACCTCATTGCCTTTCTGTCCTTCTTCTAATGCCTTTCTTAATACAGTGTCCAAGTGGTCTGTACTTGAACTCCCAGGGAACCATATACTTCCTGGTTATCATGGTTTGATCCAGGTGTCCCCCACAAACAAATGAATGTGTTCTGATAGATTGATCCTCAGTTGATGGAAATTCGGGAATTAGAACCTCACTAGAGCTGTGTTGTTGGGGGCAGGCTTATGGGGTTATAAGCCAGCTTCCCCTTGCCAGTGTTTGGTACACCTTCCTGCCGCTGTTTGCAGTGCTGTGGCGGAGGTGATGTCCACCCCTCTGCTCATGCCATTGTTTTCCCTGCCAGGATAGAGTCTCCCCTCGAGTCCATAAGCCAAATAAACCCATTCCTCCACAAGCCGCGTTTGCTTGGGTTCTTTCTGCGCAGCAACAGAGAAAGCTGACCACAACACTGATAAATGAACTTTGCATTGTGAACCTTAGCTACTGTTGTTCCCTTCCTTACTCAGGATGTGTGCTCATGAGCACAAAGTTATCTCTATGACAACTGCACCATCTACACTACTGTTGTGCATAACAGTGGAGGATCCTCAGAGAATACGTACCACAGTATTGAAGTATATCTATTATCTATCTATCTATCTATCTATCTATCTATCTATCTATCTATCTATCTATCTATCTATCTATCTATCTATCTATCTATCTCTATCATCTATCTATCTATCTATCTATCTATCTATCTATCTATCTATCTATCTATCTATCTATCTATCTATCTATCTATCTATCTATCTATCTCTATCATCTATCTATCTATCTATCTATCTATCTATCTATCTATCTATCTATCTATCTATAAAATCACTGAAGTTTATTACTGAGCATAATTATGAAAAGAAGCAAATATTTTTGAAGTTACATTCTATGATGTCATAGAACATAAACAGATACTTTAATGAAACAAACATTTTTAAAAAATACATTATTTTAACTATTATAATAAATTGAATTTGTTTTTTAATTTAATAAAAAAAAGTCTTCATGTTGAGACAATCCACAAAAAGCCCATAATTTGGTCGTCATCCTTTTATTCTGGCATGGAGTCACTCTGTCGTCTAATTTGAATTGAGATTATTTCTGTATAATGCAAAATTCTTCCTAATTTCAAATTTAAGTATACTAACTGAGCTTAACTATAATAACTCACAGTAGCTTCAATGTATTCTTAATGGAAACTAAGCTGTTCCTAACATGTAAATATCAGAATTGGAGATGTCCCTTCTCTTGTTCATTTGTTGGGGTACACTCATGTATTTGTCTAGGACCAATGGAGAGACCTTGGAAAAGACACTACGATTTGATGAGGAAAGCTTTAACATAGCAATAATTGAACTTTAAATAAGAGTAACCTTTTGGTGTAAAGAGAGTGTAGGAGGATATTCTCCAGCTTCATGAGAGTCCTTAAGGGAAAAGGACTCAGCAGAGCAGACCAGGCCTCTCCCACAGACTAGGATACACACCTCAATGAAATAGGTGAGACTCTCATCCAAAGAGTGGGAGGAAACTCAGCTTTCTTGGCTAGAGTTGGTCCAGAGTTGCCATGAAAGCAAGAAATGGTCCCTCTGAAAAGATACTGGTGATGCCTAGCTGGCAGAGATGCATGAAGAAGGAGATATTAAAAGCCTTACTATTTTAGGCCTTGTGTCCTGGTGCATAGCCTGTGAAATTCTTAGGTTGATGCAAGACACAGCTGCTAACACACAGGCAAGCTGAGGCTGATGGAAGGTGCTAGAGAGAGCCAGAAATGGAGCTACATCACTGGGTCAAATCCGTGCTGCAAGGTTGCTGGGGCAAAGAGCATTCTGGGAGACCAGCTAGGGCCAAAGGACACTGGAGACGAACATACACACTCTGTGGTGCATCTATGACAAAGAAGACACGTGTTTTTGTCCTGAAATGTCCTTCACGATCATCTGTTGATGAAGGGTAGCATTGGACTCACTATTAAAAATAAATGGAGCCTGTGTGATGATGGCAGGCCTGGCTGATGTGGGGGGATTCGTTTGGAGATGAGAGGCAATGAACTGGTAATTGGCAATGTCAGTTCATTGGAGAATTGGAGATGTCCCTTCTCTTGTTCCTTTGTTGGGGGACACTCATGTATTTGTCTGGGACCAATGGAGAGACAGAAGGAAAAGGCACTATGATTTGATGGGGAAAGCTTTAGTATAGCAATAATTAAACTTTCAGTATTTAGCTCTTTAAACACTTTCCTATGCACACATATACTGCAAAAGACAAAATAGTCAGCCTACACTGCAGTATGAAATTGACCTCAAATATTTAGTAGCTTGCCAAAAAAGCATTCATTTCTCAATCCTTCAAGTAATAAGCCTCAATATTTAAAGACATTTCATTAGTGAGAGCCATTTCTGAATCACATGTATTTGCTATATAGGACAAAGGTTTACATAACAGAATTCTCCTTCAACTTCCTCTTAAAGCTCTGTGCCCTGTGTGCTCTTTGTCTCTAATTGTGGAGTTTTGGGGTGAAGGTGGGACTATGGATTCACTTTTAACTTCCAGGTAAGCAACACATCCTTAGCACATGACCTCACTTAGAAGCTTCCGGCTGGAATAATGTAAGAATCTTGCAGATATCTGGGGAGCATGAGACCTTTATCACAATTTTTCAACTACACAAACATAAATCACCCCTGCTGCTTCAGAATGCATAATAAATTGATCAAGTGAAATGAAACTGAGAACCATGACCTTAAATGTGTGAAAACTTCTGGTGTTTTATGACAGGCAAAATTTATTGTTTATAGCACAAGATAGCAATGTTGTTCTCTGAATTCTGTTTGGGGGCTAGTGGTGCCCCTGAGCTGTTATTTATTATGAATTATTTTTCATGGGTGTAGTATTAAACAGAAGCTTAGTCACTTGTTTAGAAAGAAAAGAACAGATTTAGCCATTTCTGCTGAAATAGGTGAAAAGAGGAAATGATTTCTAACTTCCAAAAAATGTAATGAATTCACTTTGCTTCATTTTCATGTAAAAAGACTAACCTAAAATTCTTTTCCACGATGAAAACTCTGCAAACAGCAGGTTTATAATAAGAATCAATTGAGGAGCCTGGGGACATGGTATGCTGTGAAAGGATGAGGGCCCGAGAGGTCCTGATTTGCTCGAAGTTGGATTCTCCAGGACCCATGTAAACAGCTGAACTTGACCATGCATGCCTATTTCCTGTGGGGAGCAGAGGCTGGACTATGGCTGCCCATCAGCCAGTCTCACCTGAAATGGAAAATCCAGGTACAACGAGAGACTTGATCTCAAGGAAACATGTGGATGAGGGATATAAGAAAACATCCAACATTCTCCTCTAAGCAATCTACACTTCCATGTGGGGCATACGTATTTTTTAGGGGGGTCAGGTACAATCTCTCTCTAGTCCATGTCTATCTCTCTTGCCTCTTCAGTTTGCTATACAATTGTGTCTACAGGATATCTCATAACAGACTTGTAAGATATATATTCACCCTATGTAGTCCAGTCAGGCCTCAAAGCCATAATCCTGCTGCCTAAACCTCTGCACCAGGCCTCACTTTACTCGGCAGGTTCATTGTTCGCACATCATAAGCAGAAAGCTGGGCCCTTTCAGTAGGCTTATGTACACTTAGTGGCAAAATATACAGACACATGTTTTAATCTCTCTGAAGTCCCTTTGATATACTAAGAGATCATCTGAAAATACCTAAAGAAAATGGAAGTTAAAATGATAAATGTGTCTAAAAGAGCTAAAATGCATGTACCATATAGTAATGCTGTTTACAAGGATGACAAAATTATGCTTGATTTTTTTCTTTTTTTAGCTTCTTGTTTAAACGTTCTTGTATTTTGAATATACTCATACTCATTATTTTGTTGTCTTTTACAATAAATGTATCATTTAATACAAGAGTGTAATAACAAGGTTTATGTTGATATGTGTCATATATGCCTTTGTTGTATTGTCCAATTTATAAGTCTGAGCTGCAGTGAGAGAGTCATATTGTGGAACTGATTGAGTGGACCTTATTGAAACAAAATGCTTTGGTGGTTTTCAAAAACTAGTAACAAATGTAAAATTTACTATTTAATCAGTTATATGAGTACCAAATATTCAAGAATACTTTCAGAGCAATTTAGTATATATGGATACATACACATATATGTGTATGTGTATGTGTGTGTGTTTGTGGCTGTAAATAAGTTTATTTGGTTATATATTCAAAATTTATATTACTCTATGTTTTACATGGAACCATTTTCCACTTACATCTGTGAAGTTTTACTACACACTTCATAATTTCTTTTTTTTTTTTTTACAAAGATTTCCATCCCTTTTCCAAGGATAATAATAGACTTAGGTCATTTGAATGAGGTACTTTTTAGAAGTATCAGCACATTTTCACATTAGGGTTTTTTTTTTTTGTATAATAAAGGCTAATTACTTGTGTAGATTGAACTTATATCATGAAAGCTTACATCATACAAGTTTCCTGAACCCTTACTATCTCTAAGATGTATCTACAAGTTTATAGAATTCTCCTTCCTGGCTGGCATATATTTGGAGTATACAGACTCCAAATTTCTTATAATCTTTATATTTGCATTTCTTCTTGTCTCAGTTTGTTAACCAGCCTTTCCAGTAAATAGAAATATACTGCCTATTATGTATCTCTGATCTCTTATTTTCCTGGGAATGCTTTTATACTTTGATGATTAACTATTCAATTTTCCTCGGGCTTGGTCATTATTTTTATTAAGTTAAAACATTTACCTTCTATCCTGGGCTTACTAAGAGTTTCTGTCATGAATAAATATATTTTTCTGCATTTTGTTATATTATTTCCTGATTATACTTTAATACCTGAGACAATAGACAAATCTGTTGTTCTATGTTCCTTTTAAAATATATGGCTATATATATAGCTTATTGGTTATTTTTACCATTCATTTTTAAGTGAAATTGACCCAATCTCACATTATTTTATCTAGTTTTAATGTCAAGGCTAACTAACATAAAAGAACTTCAGCTCTCATCTATTTTCTCTTGTGAATAGTTGCATCTGTGATTATATGTGCTTTGAAGATTTGGCAAATTCATTTTTAAAAATGATATGGAAGTAAGGCTATAAAATAGAATATATTCTTGAGTTCAGTATTTACAAGACCTATTGTCTTAATAATTTAAAATTCAAATAAATACAATAGCATAATATTTATAATCTTTTATGATGTAAATTGTATACCATTTCTCTTATATTCTCTTCTATCCTAAATTTTTTTTATAGTAATTGTTGCTTTTGCTTTTTGGGAATCTCTTTGTTTGGTATATTTGTTTTATAATTTCCAAACTTTCGGAACATCTAAAACCTAAAATCAAATTTATTTTCCTAAACTATTAGATCTTTTGTTACTTTTGTAAAAAAAATGAATTGATGTAATGAAAGAGGTTGACATGAAATGTGTGTTCTTCCAAAAATTAATTTAACTCTTCTGAATCCTACTACTGTGTCTTGAAAGACCTACAATAGTTCTCCACTAGGTGGTTAAAATATTTTACCTAGGAAATGCTGCAGAAGTCTCAAGCTGGCTAAGTTCCACCAGGTACAATAAAAAGAATCTTTCCTTTACTTTCATCAGTTATGGTAGTTTGAGTCAGGTGTTCCCCATGAACTTATTTGATATTTGAATACTTGGTCCCCATCAAGTGACAATTTTGGGGATGATGCCCTTTTGGAGGATGTGTGCTGCTTAGGGGTGTTATAGCCAGATCCCCATTGCCAGAACTAAGCTTACTTTTTTGCTACTATTTTCCACCTGCTGTATCAAGAAGTGATGTCCAGCCTCTGTTCATGCCATGCTTTTACCTGCTGTCATGAAGCTTCCCCTTGAGACAGTATGTCTAATTAAACCCATTTCTCACATCAGCTGCTTTTGATTGGGTGTTATGTCCCAGCAATGCAAAGGTAACTACAAAAGGCAATCCCTATACATCCTGAAACAAGACTTCCACGGGATATGGTAATGGTACTAAAGTCAAGATAGTTGGGACTCCTTTACCTAAGTATAGGGAAATCAAAGAGCTGCAACACTCTGAATGGATGGCTAGTCCCACACTGACTGCCATCAAGATGAAGGGTTCAGTGATCAGGGCCATCTGAAGAAAGAAGCTTCTCCAACCAAAAGGGATATTAGTGCTATGATATGAGTATAAACATTTTAAAAAGTGCTTGCGGGACAGTTTGGTGGTCATAATATATGGATTTATCCAGACAACATCTGGCTTTACTTCCCTAGGGCTCATGGCCTCCTCAGCCATAGGCTTTTGATTAGATTTTCAGTACCAGGAAAATATTCCCACTCGGAGCTGGTCTCCAGTCCAATTGGAGAGTGGTTGGTTTCCCCCATAACAGACATGCCACTCTTACACCAGTTGGCAAATTTGGCCTGGCTGGCCAATCTTAAGGCTTGCAGTGTGGCTTACAGTGTTTCTTGTGGTTTACCACTATTAATGGCTCCCCTCTCCCAAAGGACTGCATGCAGCATAGCTCTTTCTAGCTTTTTGACAGCTAATCAGCAGCGAGGAGGTTTCCCACTCAGCTCCAGCTTGACTTCTCAGTGGCCTGAAGCCCAAGTATATGTGGAGTCTTCAGCGGTAAGTTCTTACCATCTAGTTCTGATGGGCAACCAAGAAAAGCTTCTTTTTTTCAGATGGTGGTGATTACTGGAGTAACTCAAAAGGCAGCTCAGTACTGAGAAGTGACAGTGGAGTGTTCAGCACTGGGACATCTCTAACACAGCTTCCAAGGCTCAGGGTCTATTGCGGAAGAGGTGGTGGAAAGATTGTAAGAGTCAAAGGAAAGGAATGACTGCTTACAATGCAATTTTCAAGACACAAAATGGTCTTGATATTCATGACCTCACAGTGCCTGACCCTCCCTACATGAGACCTTCGCAATAGGAGGAAAAGATGATGACATCAAAATAAAAGAGACTAATTGGAAAGGGGAGGAGATCTGATGGAGGGGGATTTGACAGGAAGGAAATGGGAGTGGGTGGAGGGAATTGCCATGGCTACACTTATGGAAACTGTCAATAAAAAGTTTTTAAAAATGAATTCTTCAGTTGAGATTCATTAGAAATGATCATTTATGTGTTTCTTGTGCTTTGTTGGGCATGTGGAGCCTAGACAGTTTATGAACATTAATTTTGCTCATATAGAGCTCTTGAAATTAGCAATGAAGTGGAGGTTAGCCACCACTTGATAGTAACAATTTTGTTTTCATGAGTCCTTCTTACCTGGTGCCAAGGCTTAATTAACACTGGCCAGTCTCAACTTGTCTCTTTAAGTTTTCTGCATTACTTCTCCTCCCCTCTCCTTTTGGGAGACAGTTACTCTTGGATGCAGAGAGTCTCTGTCATTCAGCATGCTTATATAATGAACTGAGATTTCAGGGGTTCCTTCACACTCCTTTGAGACTTATTTTTTGGAATGCAAACACACAGGAAAGCTCTTTTTTTTCTGTGACCACTTATGTCCATCTTTCCATAAGTAGAGAACATCAAACGTTTGGCTAATAAGAAGTTGGTCAGAAGAGAAGGAGAAGGAAATACTGAGGGAAGAAAACCTCATCAATTAATATTTCACAAGTAATTATTCCTTGATGAATAAATGAACAGTGGTTGTATAATATTCAGCAAAGCACTTATCCATAGCAAGTCTCAAAGCAGCTGTGATTTCCAACTGTCAAAGAAGATGGTTTTCAGAATCTATGCTAGTATACTAACCTTTCTCCACATCTTTCCTGATGTCCTCTACCTCACTCTATATTCAGTTAGAAATCCGCTTTATGTTCCCTGCCTAAACCACAGGATCTTTAGCTCAGTTCTACTTGCCAGATCAAATTCAGTTTTTAAAGCAAAGAAGGTTAATGCATACATTTATGCACAAGCAATATGCAATGAGATGAGTAAGACAGGAATTATTTTAAGGTGAGGTGGAAACCATTCTGAATTTGTTTTGATGATACTCTTTGTGAAGCCAGAGATAGTTGGGATATTTCACTCAATGTGGAATCTTGGTTCAAGGGAAATCATGGTCTGAGTAGAAAACAAATGTAGAATTTACCACATGGAAAAATAATTTTGAAATTACCGCAGATAAATAAATCAATAAGAATAATTTGTTTCCCATAGGGTATGGATTTAGCAGAATAAAGAGGGTATCTGTGTATGTGGCCAAATTATAACATAGCAATGGAAACTGACTATAATAGATTATAACATGATGGTATATTGTTTCCTTTAGGGAGACAGGTATTCTGATTCTCATGGTCAGGGTTTTGTAGTTATCTCTCACAAAAAAAAAGAAAGTAAGCAATTGTGATAATGGAAGTGTTCACCTCATTGGTTTGAGAATTAAATGAGATGTGTCATTAAAATCTCTCAGACACAATCATTGCACACTTATTGGAGGTGGTTAGACTATTCACGTCGAGTGTAATATTTGTAATACTATTAGTTAATATTTGTAATTAATTAGTTAATTGTATACACGTCCACTGTAATTATTGATGTGATTGTTTTTAAATCTATCACCTGTGCCTTTTTATTTGTACTTTATCATTATTTATCTATCATTTAGAAAATGCAGTATTTCATTTTGTTTTTTCTTTGTTAGCTGATTAGCTATTCATTATTTTGCTATTGCTATTTTAGCATTTCTTCAAGGTTTATAGTGTAACACACTTCATTGATAAGGGTCAAGTGATAATATACTTCATACTCACATACAAATGAGATTGCGATTGTAACAGCAACAGAAGCCATGCTTAATCTTTGGGAGTCCAACACAGGCACTTTTAAGGCAGTTGAAACCCTTATTTTCTATAACCTTTTAAGTGTATTTTTTCATCGAGTTTTGGAGAATTCATTCTTCAGTACATTTTCCCCTTTCTTTCTCATTCCCTTGTTTCTTTTTGTTTTCATTCAATTTTGATACCATTTGGTATCATCCCAATACTCTCTGTAGAGGGTTTATCACTGATGTGCCTTTTCCTGTCAGTGGTCCATAAACTCAGTGAAGTTGAGCTCAAATCCTGACAGGACAGCTGAAAAAAAATGGCACTGGAGTTGAGGACATTGTTCTGACTCTTAAAATTGGATGTCTAGATTATATATAAATAAATTCTGAGTAAATAACACGAGTCTGCAAAGAGATAAGCTTAAAGATATTAAACCCAAGCCCTCTGACTGACACAATGCTGCAGTGTGTGATCTCTCCTCTCTTTGTTTTTAGTTTGTTTGTTTTTCCGAGGTAGGGTCTCTCTCTAGCTCAAGCTGACATAGAATTCATTATGTAGTCTCAGAGAAAACGTAAACTCATGAATGATCCTCCTACCTCTGCCTCCCAAGTGCTGGAATTAAAGGCATGAGCCACCACGCCTGACTTCTCTTTGTGTTAAAATGCTCCTTGGAGAGTCAAGTCTCTTAGCTGAGCATAATTCATGTCAACAGAGGCAAAAGTGTAAGCATTTTCAAGATACAAAATTACAGCGGGAAATGTTATTTGTACATCTGAGGTGAAGGGAAGTGATGGGTAGATTCTGCAGTTTCCACAGGCAAGCAGGAGGTAAGGAAGCTCATCCCTAGATAAAGTCTTCTCCCACCTGCCAAAATAAGCCATATCCCAATTGCTCTGCTGAGAACAGAGCAGAGTTGAATGCTCTGGTTGCTGTGGTGTGTTTTATTGTGATTTGCATTTTTCTGCATAGTAACTCACAGGCTTTAATAAAACATTGATTTACATGCTGTTACAAAGTGCATCATCTTTCAGGCTTTAAATTAAGCATTTCTACAAACCGTGTGTTGCTCGGGGTTGGGGATAGAGTATAGATTAGCTTGATTCTCTGCCCTAGGGAGAAAGTCTTTCCATCCCCATCTGGCTTGTCTAAATGCAAAGCACTGGCTGAGCATTTTATGTTTGTGAGTAGTTTGTCACTCTCTAATTTCTGTTAAATTTCATAAGACCTGACAAATTTGCATTTACAGGGCTGTTAGATAATGTTTAGCATGTCTCCTCTTCAAAGTGCTTTATAAATATTAACTAATCAAAGCTGCCAGTACACACCCAAGAGGTTGGGCAGGGCTGAGCAGTTGCTCTTTAATCTTGCTTGGTTTACTTTAGGAGATTGCTGATTTTTTTTTTTTGAGGTGAGTCTCCCTCTAGCCCTGGCTGACCTGGAATTTACTATGTAGTCTCAGAGTGGCCTTGAACTCATGGTGATCCTCCAACCTCTGCCTCTCCAATGCTGGGATTAAAGGCTTGTGCCACCACATCCAGCTGCTGATTTTTTTTTTAACACACACTTTTATCCCTGTGAGAGGTAGTTCACACACACACACACACACAATCCAGTGCTAGGTAAGTCTTTATGTACTAATAGAAAGGATACCTTTCTTGAAATCTGAGCATGGAAGTTTATGATTAACTCCTTACTGTGTACTAGTCATGGTTATTAGTCTATGATTAATTCCTTACTGTGTACTGGTTATGGTTCCTTGTGTATGGTTAATTCCATACTGTGTACTGGTTATGGTTATTTGTCTATGGTTAACTCCTTACCGTGTACTGGTTATGGTTTTTGTGAATGATTAACTCCTTAGTGTGTACTGGTTATGGCTATTTGCAGTAGTGAACCAATATATTGTACTGTAACCTTCCTCTGAGAATCACCTATTCCTCACACTTCACTCATGTACAGTAGTTAAGCAAAGGCTAAGTCTTCATTTATTCATAAATTTCAAAATTATTTCACAAGTATTCCAAGATTGATGGAAATTTCCTGTAGAGCATCTGAAAGTTTACAGAAATGAACCAAGAGTAGACAGATTAACAAGAGAAAAGCCATATGCATTTAATTAATATCAGCAGTACATTTAATTAATATCAGCATATTATAATATACAATATATAATTGTATATTATACTATATAATATAATATACAAACAAAGGCCAGTCTGTCATGGTTTGATACAGGTGTCCCCCACAGACAATTGAATGTGTTCTGATAGATAGATCCTCAGCTGATGGCAACTCAGGAATTAGAACCTCTTTAGAGCTGTGTTGTTGGGGGTGGGCTTATGGGGGTTATAAGCCAGCTTCCCCTTGCCAGTGTTTGGCACACCTTCCTGCCATTGTTTGCAGTGCTGTGGCAGAGGTGATGTCCACCCTCTGCTCATGCCATCGTTTTCCCTGCCAGGATGAAGTCTCCCCTCGAGTCTGTAAGCCAAATAAACCCATTCCTCTACAAGCCACTTTTGTTTGGGTTCTTTCTGAGCAGCAACTAGAATGATGACCCCAACAGTTTTGGTACCAGGACGTGGAGTCATCTGTTGCTGCTAGAACCCTGATCTTGTGGCTTTGGTCTTCTGGAAGTGATCTACAGGAGGAATGTGGAAGGACTTGAAATCTCGGCCTAAGAGATGCCTCGCAGTGTTGTGAGTACAGCTTCATGGATCATTCTGGTCAGAGTTGAAAGACCTGAATGTATTGAGAACTATGGTCTGTGAGGTTTGGCTTACAAGGGGGAGAAAGAACTTGGTCAGGACTGTGCCAGAAGCAGTTTGCGTGAGAGGCTTGCTGTGTTCTGCCTGCCTATGTCCTGGGAACCTTGCAGGGTTGTGTTACGTAAAGATGGACTGGTGTGAGCAGATGGAGATGGCACAGAAAGAAAGATCTTTGGGTCAAAACTGCTGCCCGTTCACCTGCAATTGATTGAGAGATTACAACCACTGAGATTGGGCCAGCTGGTCTGCACTGGAACAACAGGAAGAATGTGGACTCTTTGAAGTAAAGGGCCTGAATGCTTTGATCCCCCCTGGATTAACAAGTTGGTAGCCCACCTGGTTCTGTGGAATGGAGATTGGTTAGAAAGAGAGGGTCATTGGATTTTCAACACAGTTTTGTTTTTGAAAAATGGCCATCGGCATGTGAAGCAGGTGTGCAAGGTTGCCTGCATGGAGCCCGATGGAGCCATGAGGATGAACTGTGGGTTGCAATGGAGACCCAGTGAATTCCAGGACTATGGATGGGTGCCAAGGCGAGCTGCCAGTACCGGATGACGTTTTCCTGGACTGTGAGTAGCCGAGCTG